>CAJNOQ010006028.1:0-14260 GCA_905250885.1 Didymodactylos carnosus
GTAAATGGTGATAGACTAGAAGACCAATTATAGTTTGTTCCTGTAGTGTAACTGATTGTATATGTCTGTGGGACATTAACCGGTGCGGTACTAGATCCGCTGATTTTGCCAACAACTAAAGAAAGCGTTTGAGAGATGATTGTTAATTTTTCTGCTTGTGTTTTGTCTCTTGTTTTTGTCAACTTTGAATTGTATATAGATAGCTTCTTGTGGTGTCCTTTCTTGCTTTTTTTCGGATGTAGATTCTGTGGGAGTGTTTTTTAGGTCTTAGTGCATTAATGTATCATTTGTTTTGAGTTAGCATTTTTTTTACTCGAGAAATTGAGTTGTTTGCATTCGGCGGAACTTTCCGTGGAAAAAATCTGTCGAAATTAGTTTTGTTCTCAATCAGGCTGATTTTGGTCCTTGTTAAAGGTTAATTTGAATATCTTTTTCTGCAGCTCAGAGATTAAAGTAACTTAAATAGATTTTGTCAAAGACTAAAATCAGATTTATTAAGACAGAGACGTTTAAATGGATTTCTCACAGAAAAAGTTAATCAGAATGATTTTAAGTGAAGGTTTTGGAAAATTAATTTAAACAGGTTTTTCTCAAAGATTTTTAAAAAAGTGAATTGAAATAGTTGTTCTTCAAAAAAAAATCTATTTAATGTGTTTTTTCCGGGAAGAAAAAATAATAAATGAAAAGCAACCGCCCATTTCTTCGAAACGTGCCGCAATGAATATCCTAGAAGCCAGATGAATAAATTCATGTAGTCTGAGACAAAAGCAAAGAGCCAGAAAAAGATATCAGAGGTGAAGTTTCAACCAGCACACGGCCGCTTCGAAGGCAAGTGAGTTTTTGAAGCACTATCTCTCCTTATAGGTATCGTTCCCGGGTGTTGCCATGGCAGTTTCAACAGCTTAATGTCTTCCCTGTAGTTGACGAGCTGCTCATTACTAATCATCAACTGCAGTCCTGACAAAACGCCTACCTTAACGCAGAGTTCTTTCCCTCAATTACTTAAGCTACTCATACACAATTAATAGCCAAGTGCTACCTTCCTGAAAAGCCACAAAAGCTAGCTGAAGCAGCTGTGCTGTAGGTCATGATGTAGTAAATGTGCGGTCAGACGGATGATCGAAGGAGCTGAGACGTAAGTAACTTGCTCAAGGTTATTACACGACCTGTCAGCATCGAAGTTCAAGCACAGCACCTTTAAAGTACCCGAGTAGTAACATAATTGTCATACCATGCCGTCTCAGCTCTTGTAGCAGTTCTCGAAATAATCAATGCCTTGATCACGGGAGCACATTCTGATCAAAGAAAACTAAGCGCACTCATAGTCGAAAGAAAATACACCAGAAAACATGCTAATAACCAATTCGTCCATGCTACATCGTATCTTGTGTCCACTTTAAACAGTATATATTTAAGGTCCCAATGCTATATGGCCCTCATCGAAGGGTTATGAAAGGTTTTAGAAATGTTTTCTGAAAATTTCGAAAAGATTTTACTTTCCTATTAAAAAGCAAATCAAAACTACTTTCAGTAATACATGAAAATACAGTAAACATTTCTGATCAAAATGAGATGTCCCCCAGCTCTGAATGATGTTCTGATCAAGAGTTATGAGAGTTTTGCTGGAAGCCCTAAAACTTGCATCACATACTGGCACCACGCGACTTTCAGCTTAACACCATTTCGTAGCTCCAACATTTCTCGGATAACGAAACATCGCAGAGAGCTAGTGAAGGTCTTAAATTGAAGCTGATACATGTGGCTAGAGGCTAATAGAGCCCAGTTTTTGCTATTCGGTCTAGATTTGTGATTAGAAAAGCAGCAAAAAAATATCAAAAATGTGTTTTCATCAATTTAAGACCAGTTCGAGCTCTCCACAACACTGCGTTAGTGAGAAATCTTGGAGCTACGAACAACCCTATTTACGATTAATACGAGAAAAAAGTAGAAAGAAAACATTTCTCGTATTCAAAGCTCCTAAAATTACTTTTCAATTTGTATGAGATCCTATGAGAAAGACCTGGATACGTACCACTAGTGGATGAAGTGAATGACTCTGTTTGTGGCCGGTTACTTGTGGCACTCGATGCGCTTGATATTTTTGAGGGAAATAGTGAAGTGAACGCTCGTTTAGAAGTTTCAGGCTTCGTTGGACGGGAATGTTTTGTTCTTCCCGTTTCTTGGGACAAAGCTGAAACAGTTGTTGGCATAATGCTTGAAATGGGTACAGAGAATAAAGATGCCATCTGGTTAGTTGTTACACTTGGACCATTACTGCCGCTTGACGTTGTTAAACCAAAGAATATGTTAACTGAAAAGGAAAACTACATTAGATACTAACTTCTTGAATATTATATTCCATTCTTAGAAGGTCAGAGTTGACATAAGGACACTGTTTGTAGTGTTTAAAAACGACGGAAAGTCCGGTAAATAAAGGTCCTGGGAAGAGGAAACGATTTTCTCGCAGGCAAGCAGAAGACCAAGGCCAATTATGTAAATTGAAGTCTTCGAACAAGATGCATGTGTTTTAACTGAATATAGGAAGAGTATGCAGTCCGTCGAAGATAAATTAAATGTCGGTCAGAGAATCACGCACGTCGTCTATACTTACATAGGTCCTCTTCAAATCGAATGACAGTAAACGTTTGAGTTGTTACTGTTTGTACTTCACCCCTTTGACAAATCGTTGTAGGGCAGTCAGTAGAAAAAAGCAGTCGAAATTCAACTATGAATTGAGTTGAAGTTTTTGAATCATTAGGTCCTGCTTCGGTAGCATAATAGTAACGATGGAATTCTTGCACTGTCTGCGATGGTGCTTGACGTTTTCCCTAAATATATGGACAGACTCAGTTACGATCCTCTTTCTATATAAGATATACCATGTGCGAGCATTTCTTCGTCTCAGCATGTCGAGAGAAAAGAAAGAGAACCGAAAGATATGAATATGCAAAACTGATATCTTTTTACTTGCTACTGTCCATTTTAAAACAGAATGCAGTCGGGTGTTTGTTGAATAACTCGCCAACGCTGATAGCTATCAGGCTCGGGTTTTTACTATTAGAGTCTTACGTCAAAAAATTCGAAAAAAAAATAGCGGTCCATTCAGGGTTCGAGCCTGAGACCTATAGCATGTTGTGCTGTGCTCTTATCAACTGAACTGTAATGGACTACAACTATAATAAGTTATCTCGCCATTATATTATGATAATACAGTTTTTCGGCTTGTTACTTAAATTATAAAAAACGGGGAGTGATCTCCAATTACATGAAAGTGTCTGCGCTTTATTCAGTACTTTTGGGTAATAGTTCTGCAATGTAATCAATAACTTTTTGATTGTTCTCTGTTATCCGGACTGATTCTAACATCTGTATTGAAATAAATAATCCATCTATGTTTTAAGTAAATAAAACACTGTATAGTACAAAATACCTATCAGAGTCTGATAAGAATCCAATAAGCTTCCTGCAAGAAATTCGTATAAAACAGATAAGAATTGCATCAGAGTTTTTATCACTTTCTTATCACCTTCTTACGAAACTCTTTCGTATAAGTCTTTTATATTTTCCTTGTGGAATCTTGGGACGCTCCTGTGGAATCTTATCAGATTTATTAAAAACTTTTCGTCTAGGGAAGACGATGGTCATCTGTCTGAAAATCAAAATCACTGAAAATTTTTCTAGGAGCTTTCTGAAAAACCATTGACTGCTTCGTTTGATTATATGTACTTTTAATTTCAACTTAACCATATTGCAGCCCAATGTCTATTCTATAAAAATCCTGAAATTTGCTTATTTTTCTGGCCTTTCCTTGCACCCATGGAATTTTCTCGATATTTCAGTTGTGAGGGCCCGTGAACTTCTGCTTGGAATTTCACAAAATTTGGTAGCTAAAGACAGTAAGTTTCACGACTCTGGGGTCATGCACTTGCAACATCAAACGCATGTCCACAAGTGAAGATTGTTCACTTGTGTACACATGTGACATTTAGCACAAACCACTACGCGTTTGATATTGCAACTGCATGACCCCGAAGCTGTGAAAATTTCCACGAAAACTTTTGATTGGGAAATCTTCACATGCGTACATAAGTGAGCCCCTATACGCGTGGACACGTGAGAAAAAATCTCGACCATGGTCAAGGTATAACTTCATCAATGGAGCTTCACCTATAACTTTTCTATGTGTGCCCACTAGTTTCTCAAGTATCGCATTTTATATATAATACTATAAAGTAAGGATCCAACCAACGTACTTTGAATTAGAAATCTACGACAGTACTATTGAGTTAACTTGCCTGAGAAACTACTGAAGAAACCTCATATTCATACTTGTTGGATCAATCCTCACGAGTTATTACGTGTAAACAATTTAGCACACGTGGTTACTCGTGAAACTTCCTAAATCTTTTTTGCTAGCTTCCAAACTGTTTTTACTTAATACTTCCTCTCAGGGAAAAAAGATGATTCCCAGGCATATTCCGAAGAAAATATCTTCGGTGTACAGCAAAGGCCGACATCTAGTCTGCTTATATTAGGTTACTCTGCAGAGTAACCCCATGTAAGCAGACTAGCCATAGAATCAGTCGTAACTGATTGCTCTTGTTATACAATTGCATAACAATCGTCACTTATAGCCAACTGATCTTAAGAACTAACGTAGGACACTGCAAAAGATTACTAGAACATAAGAAGGATTTATCTATAGAATCAGAAAAATAAAAAAGTAACTAAAAATGTAACAGTGAAATTATAATTTTATTTTGTTGCTTGTAGGGTGAAAAACGAAAAACACACATTAGATTCTATAAACGGTAAACAGGCCTTTGACAGCCAATTAACGGGCCGTTTTTCAGTACTTTAAGCTAGAGTGAGTTTAAAATGATTTTTGAATGTTTCATGACGCATAGAGTACTTCGGGGCAATTAGAGACACTCTTTGAAATTTTCGTTGTGTTTTTGTTATTTCTTGGCGGTTTTTGACCGGAAAAACTTGCTATTGAACACGGTGATAGATCGAACATTTTCTACACGCTCGAGTAAAAACTACACGAGTGTCTCTACTTACCCCGAAGTATAAAAAAAGAAAAAAGAGAATTTTTAGTTCTGTTGATTATATGCTAATTAGCTTAATGAGTTTAAATTATAATGAGGTGAAACTTTATGGTAGAGAGAGGAAGGTCCACGCTACAAAATGTGGTATTTTTGAACTAATTATCTCCTACGCTTAATTAACCAGCAATTGTACATTAAAACTCCGTGTATTTCAATAGAATGTCTCTATTTACCCCAGGCGTAGAAGTGAAGTGTCACACACTTTGATAGAGATCCGGCTCAAAACTGGTCAGAGATTTCAAAAGATTTTTACATAAGCATGTATGTGAATGTATGTGAAAAAATGTTCGGTCTACCACCCCGTTCAATAGCAAGTTTGTCTGATCAAAAACGGCCAAGAAATAGCAAAAACACAACGAAAATTTTAAAGAGTGTATCTAATTACCCCGAAGTACTCTATGCGTCATGAAACATTGAAAAAGCATTCTAAAATTGCTCTCGCATAAAGTACTCAAAAACGGCCTAAAACGGTCCGTTAACTGAGCATTAATGGCTAGTTAATGGCGAATTTCTTTTTGAATAATAAATGATTTGGAAACGTTCCGCAAACGGTCAGTAAACAGTGACCGTTTGTTCGAAAATATCCTCTTATTATGATAAAGCAAATAACTATTATTACTACTTGCAATACCCAAATTTGACAGAAAGTACATAATCTTATGTTTCGTTTGTGTGTTTACTTTTCGTTAGTGCTAAAAACTGCACATTTAGTACCAAGTAAATAAACTTTCCCGATTCAAAAATTGTACCGTAAACACTTGTGCACAAAGTTTCAGGTAAGTCTTAACTAATTGAAACATTTTCATTTGTGGATAAACGTGTATAGAAAAGAACTGCATGAAAAACTTACACGTAGATTAATATGAAGTGCTATAGTAATTCAAAGGCATACCTTTTATAATAAAATCCGTTCTAGACATTCTGAAGGGTGTTGTTGGGGATACCCCCCACCAAAATATTCCGGTGTAAAAGCAACTTGATTTTAAAAAAAAGACTTGGTTTTCCAGCGGTCAAGTTTTCTAGAAGCTCTATTATCAAGTTTTTGCCGTTTTAGTAAAGCTGGAACCAATCTGAATAATGTTTTGAATAGCCTGAAGATTTTTCTATCAGATGAAGTGTATATTGTCCCTTTCATGAGAAAAGTTGATAATAGAGCTTCTAAAAAACTTGACCGCTGGAAAACCAAGTCTTTTTTTTAAAATCAAGTTGCTTTTACACCGGAATATTTTGGTAACTTTCACGCCCTTTGTGGCTAGTCGTAAATCGACTGCACTTACGTGAAAAAAGCACTATAGAATGCCGGGAGATGTCTTATTTAGCTCAGAATTCTGCACTCTATCAGGCTATATGGTTTGTAACATTGATTTTCCAGCGATCAGGTTTTCTAGAAGCTCTATTATCAACTTTTCTCATGAAATGGGCGATATGCACCTCATCTGATAGAAAAATCTTCGGGCTATTCAAAACATTATTCAGATTGGTTCCAGCTTTTACTAAAAAGACAAAAACAACGGAGTTCTTGTGATTATGACACACTATAGTGCTTGGATAACACCCAAAAGCTTCTTTTCCAAATCTTTAATGACTGGCTCCACCTATCTGGATATTGTGACCAGCTCACTTTGTAGAGAATTTCAAGGGCTATCCAATGGTATGTTTTCGAACAATACATAATTTTTCTTTATGGCAGAAAGACGACTAACGGAGTGTCCAACGCACTAAGATGGCTGAAAAATCATTATACCGGTCAAGTCTTTCAACTATTAACCAATGTGGACATATTTTTGAAAGACTCATTTATACGTAGACTTCGACGTAGATTCTGAATCTATGATCAATTTTGAGCTGAGTATATTTATTGACTATAGTCAATAAATATTCTCTACATAAACGTTCTCTACGTAAACTGCGGACAACGATGTATTTTTCGCTAACCGCGATGAGCTGTGATTATTCAAAAATCGCACTTATCATGATAGAAAATGATATGTATCATGAGAGTAGTACGTCCTAAACTGAATCATAGACGCTACGACACATTATTTATTTTTGCGACATGAAGAGCTGTTTGCGACTAGGCATACAACGGTTACGGTTATTAACCGTTAACCGTAACCGTAAATAACCGCTTTATAACAACTTAGTGTATATTTGACTTTTAGTTCGTTAATATCGGTTTACATCAGAAGTAGGCAAGGATGGTCTTTGTCCTGACGTTACCGACGTTACTTTTACACATTCAGTATATTAGCGAAAAACTTCAGCAGGAATTTTGTGTTTTTATTTCCTTCAAATGTTTATGACTTTGCTGCAAAATCTTCGTTTATGCCCCCACTTTAGTTCGCAAGAATTAAAAGTGCATAACGCACTCAGACGCTCATGTACAGTCATTCAGCTAATGGTTGCATGCATTTCACACAGATTAAGGCCTGAACATATAAGCGCAAAAGACGTGTGAACCTCACTCAGAATAGCGTGTCATAATAAAAACAAGAAAATTTCGAAAGTAAGTACCTTCTGGGATAGTCGGGGCACAAAAATTCCGTAAAGCCTCATTTGTCAGCCGACAACCGCGGTTTTCGATAATTCATCGATTAACCGCGATCTCGACGAGTCATATATCGCAATATGACTCATCTGGCAGCGCAGTTAATCGATGACTCATCGCGATTTTGTTTTCGAAATCGCATGTCGTCGGCAAAGTAGATTAAATGCGCGGTTCCACGTGTTTTTTGCGAGAATCGCGATCACCCGTAACGCCTAGTTTCTCGCGGTTTTAAACTCAACCGCGATTCGCCGAATTTTTATGCGAAGAAGTATTCATCGGTAACACTCACTCACCTCTTGCTCAATGCTTTGTGGTTGTTTTACGATAACATTGATCACTTTAACTTGTGTTTTTTTTGCTGGGCTGCCGCTGGTTGCATTATCCAACTGTTGTTGTAGCTAAAAGAAGGAAGAGCTGATCATACTCTAACTCAATAAGGCTGCTTCTTACTATATTTTGCAACACTTCATATCTTGATTGTGGTACTTGCCCATTAACAATTAATGCCGTATTTGATAAGGGCAGATTATAAATTAGTTGAATAATATTACTTTCTCCTAAAAACAAAACAGAATTCTCTCGCACTTACTAAAAGTTATATGGTAAACTTACGTTCAGGGCCATTGATGCCGTGTCTTTCTAAATACACAGGTATTAGGGCGATCACAATTACGCCTGCAAGTATTAAACCGAGCAGGCCCAAACAACACAAAGCCAGTAATGTTAGGCCTCCAAGTCTAAACCATGAAATACATATGGATCTATGGATGGAAGAGAGGAAGAAGGAATATACTTCTTTGGTGAAGGTGAGAAGGCTTGATACTCCTGCGCTGTCTCCATTCAAAATTGTACTTTTCCGGAAATAAGTAAGATTATGTACTAATTTCTATAATAAAGGACATAAGCGAGTAACGTAGAAAATCGCCCCCTTCGAGAACAGTCGAAAATTTGCTGAAATGACAGTTCTCTTAAAATATCTGTTTGAAAATAGATTTCGTTTACAGTAACAGATTAGAAACTTTCACAACCGATCCCAATATCAGAAAAAATTTAGATTTTTCCCCCAAAAAAAAAAATGCGAGAGAATATATATTTCAAAACAGCACCACATTATTCTTGCACTGTATGCGGTTTATCCAAGAAAGATTTCAAATGTTTGGAAGGTTATAGCACAATCTAATCTTCTTTAAGTAAATAAAGATACGTATCTAATGTTTCTTCTATCTGTAGCAGATAGAAGATTAGAAATCACTCTCGCGAGTAAACAGATAATCTGTTTACTCCCGAGAGTGATTTCTAATTAAATAACGATAAAGAAAGTATTAGGGTTTTCACTCTTACAGAACTGGAATCTGGTTGAAACTTGGCGTTTTCCTAAAATTACTTGCGATTCGCTATGCAACAGAATGGAAAATTATTTTTTATTTCAGATGCATTCTCAATTCAGAATTTTCTCATTCATCCCATAGCTAAATATCTGACTAGTACAAGAAAAAGAGAGTATAGTTTCAACACTTACTCTCTTTTGGAAAAAGAGAAAAATATCATTGATTCATATAAGCTTTATTCTTTCAGAATACAAGCTGAAAAATATTCCACTATAGTATTCGCAACTGAAACTATCGAAAACCACGAAATCAAATTTCTCCGAATATACTGGTCTTTTGTATGTGTATTTACTCATTTATCTGATGGATATGGGCACCACCAACACCATCATCATAAGAAAAAAAGAAGGGAATACAGGTTCAAGGCTACTTACTTCAGTAAGCTGTAATGATCTTATTTTAATTTTGTTCACTGTCTCCGTATTTTTATTTATCTTTTGCTAAACGTTTCGATGTAATATAATAACCACCATCAGCAGCAGGTTGAAAAGAGGAAAAAACTATGTAAATCTAAAACATTTAAAGATAAACAGACACATTATACATTGAATTTCTGTTAAATAACAAAATATTCCCTTTTACAATATAATAAAATAAAAAGTATAAAAGATCTTTTCACAATCTTTACACAGTAAAAATAATATATACATATATATATATATGTCGGAGTTCAGATTAAAATCTGGTTGAGTTTAAAACTGAACTAGTTCAAATCGAAATTTTAATAAAAACGAGATGAAATCAAAATTTAAATATGAACTACTGTAGTTCGTTTGAAAAGCGGTTTCAAAATGAACTAGTACATTTCAGAATTTTGACTTCACCTAGGTCTAGTCAAAATTTAGATCTGAACTGACAAAGCAGACTAGGTGAATTTGAAACTAAACTGAATCAATAATGCATTTCAAAACGAATTAGTTGTGTTTCAAACTGAACTAGTCGGTATTAAAATCTTCAGCTCCTCCACGGTATTGTCGTGTAAAGTAGTACAATGTAATACCGAAATGGTAAAACATTGTATACTGTAGCAACACAAACTGGTATTATTATAGAAACTTTTGAACCAACTACTTTTCTTGATCTTACAACGGCCAATTTTCCTACACTAAGTGCCCTAAATACTGATTTATTGCTACTGATAACCTTTATACAAGCTTGTCAAATTTATACCAATTTTAAACCGGCAGCTACATGTAAATGTGCTGACGCCTGTAAAACGGTGCTCATGTAAAAAAATTATCATAAATGTTGTACAAAATGTCATGGATGAAAAGCAACAAAATGTGAAAACTGTTAAAAACATATATTTGCTCGTTTCTTGCTTTGTAAACTTCGCAGTTTTAAAAGAAAAGAGGCTGCTACAAGAAGAATATAAGTTAACTTTACTCAACGGTACTGCATTTTAATACCGTCTAGCTCAGTTTGAAACACAACTAATTCGTTTTGAAATGCATTATTGATCCAGTTGAGTTTCAAATCCGCCTAGTCTGCTTTGTCAGTTCAGATCTAAATTTGACTAGACCTAGGTGAAGTCAAAATTCTGAAATGTATTAGTTCATTTTGAAACCGCTTTTCAAACGAACTACAGTAGTTCATATTTAAATTTTGATTTCACCTCGTTTTTATTATCGATTTGAACTAGTTCAGTTTTAAACTCAACTAGATTTTAATCTAAACTCCGACATATCAATATTTATATGAAGAGGATTCTACTAAACAGGTAATTTTCGTCCGAAATTGTGTATTGGTTAGAAGAGTCCGGGTTGAAAAACTGGTACGTACCGTTTGTTCTCGTACAGAAAAAGAAAATGCTTTTTATAGTTATTCGCCTACATCTTACCATTCCAGCGGAATCTGATATTTAAAACTCTGTTGTTAGGCTATACAATAGAAAATGCTTCTAGTCAGTCATGCGCGACCCCCGTTTCAAGGCTCTCGTCAATTATATACAAAATCTTTTCTTTTTTTGTGCGAGAAGAAAAGATAGGTATCATCTTTTCGTCCTGGATTATTATAATTAATGCACTACATGATTTTCACTGCTTCGGTCGTATGATCACATTCACTAGACTAAACTACGCGCGGAGATGTCTGGCAAGTTCTGATGTTTCGATTAATTATTCATTAGGAAGCCTTTTCTGAATGTGCATGTGTGTATATCAGATGAAATTAGCTGTGAATGTCACAACAAATATATTTTTATTAGACATCATGCACGTAATCTCGAGATGAACAAACACTGCGTTCCAAGAGTGGTCCATTCTCTGTGGTTGGTGTTTTCTTTAATAATGCTTGCGTACAGTAAAGCGTAAACTCAGATAAGATAATGTTCGAACGTTCTATTCACTTGACATTAAGTTTAGTACAGATCATATAAAAGTAATGTTTGTATGTCCACACGAAGAAAACAAAAACCTAGTAGCTAGTGGGAGATACAGTACATAAAGCCCAGCGAGTTTTCAGAAAATAGTCATTTTTGAGCATACATTGCGTATAGATATTCTGACATCTCTGAAATATAAGTAATTCGAAGTGTACACCTATATACAACAACCCTAGTGACATAATCCATTTTTCGCCTATTTCAATCACAAATCACACCACACAAGTTCAAAACTGCAAAACATACGTTGTTTTATTTTAGTGTGTTACATACACATTTTACAATAGAAAATGCTTATAGTCAGTCATGCGCGACCTCTGTTTCAAGGCTCTCGTCAATTATATACAAAATCTTTTCTTTTTTTGTGCGAGAAGAAAAGATAGGTATCATTTTTTCGTCCTGGATTATTATAATTAATGCACTACTTTTAGGCCACTTACGAGCTGATCTGTTAATTTTATCTTGAGAGAATGGTTTATGTTTATTCTTTTTATGATGAGTGGCGCAATTTCTATATATCTATTTCTTTTATTCATCCATATCTATTTTTCTCTATTTTCTTTTGTGCTGATCTCATTAGTTTATATTGAGCGAATGGTTTATTCAAAAGCAAATAGAGAAACATATTATCCCTTGGATGACACTGACGAGGGAACCGTCCCAAGTGTTCCCTTCCGATTCCAGTTATTTGTACATGAATCGATAGACCTCAGTGAGGTAGTAAATACCCTAAAAGGATTCGTGCTCTTGGCTCCGGGAGATCCGGTTTTCTGGAAAACCAGTTTTTTAGAACCTCTAAAAAATGATCAAAACATTTTCATAGTAAGACCTAGTTGTAGTCCGCAAATTTCTGATTAAAGCGAGACATCTCCCAGCTCTACATGACCTTTCTTTGCAAAGTTATAGCCCTCGTAAGCAAAAAAACATGAACATATGTTGCTGTAGATGACTCCAGACACCTTCACTCCGCCTGAAGTACCCTGTGTGGGTTCCAGGAACAGTTTTCTGCTTTGCTGGCAGCCACAAATTTAGAAATGTTAAATTGAATCGATAAAGAAGCTTCACATCCATAGATAAACAATTAAAGTTTAAATCGTCAATTCAGCCTCATTGGCTCAAAACGAGAACAACGAGAACAACAAAGAGCGAGAAGAAAAGATGGGTATCATTTTTTCGTCCTGAATTATTATAATTAATGCACTACTTCTAGGTAACCTACGAGCTGATCTGTTAATTTTATCTTGAGAGAATGGTTTATTTTCTTTATGATGAGTGGCGCAATTTCTATATCTCTATTTCTTTTATTTATCCATTTCTATATTACCTGGTTGTAGTCCGCAAATTTCTGATTAAAGTGAGACATCTTCCAGCTCTACATGATCTTTCTTTGCAAAGTTATAGAATTTATAAGAAAAGCCCTAAATTTATTTCTTCTTATTTGTATAGCTTTGAGCTGACAATGATCATCTAGGGCTTTTCTTATAAATTCATCTTTTAGAGGTGCTGAAAAACTGGTTTTCCAGAAAACCGGATCTCCAAGAGTCAAGAACACGAATCCTTTTACGGTATTTACTATCTCACTGAGGTCTATCGATTCATGTACAAATAATTGGAATTGGAAAGGGACACCTGGGACGATTACCTCATAAGCGAAAAAACACGAATATCTGTTGCTGTAGAAGACTCCACACAGCCTCACTCCGCCTGAAGTACCCTGTGTGGATTCTATGAACAGTTTTATGCTTGTGCTGGCAGCCACAAAATTAGAAATGTTAAATTCAATCGATAAAGAAGCTTCACATCCATAGATAAACAATTAAAGTTTAAATGGTGAATTCAGCCTCATTGGCTCCAAACGATGTGGAAACACAACTGTAGTAATATCAAAAGAGAAGCTACTGAATTGTACAATGTATCCAACCGACACCTTGAGTACGTAGTGGGCTTTTCGACCATTCTGCAACTTCATTTATATGTTTCTTGCGTTGTAGAGATGATTCTGAACAGGTCAATTCACATGCACCATTCACGTACTAAGAAACCATGTTCAAAGTGCTGTGTTTATAATTCAAGAACAGTTTTGGATCCTCAAACAGACTAAAAATGGCAACTGGGATATTCTAAATTATTAAAAACAACTGGCCAACATTGTAATCAATAAACCTATCCACAAATCTAGTTAAAACACATAAAACATCAGTAGTGACGACGAAAATCTTAGTGCTGATAATACTGACCAAGACATTCAAAGCTCTTTTGAAGGGATCGATTTAGATAACAAAATGAATGAAGAAGATGATGATCATTCTGAGGAAGATGCGCATGATATTGAAACAGTAAATGAAATATTATATCAACCATTGATATTATTGACTGAATTACGCTTTGTAGTATTCATTTCTATATTGCTAAACCTTCGGATTTACAGTGCGCATCTCCATTGACGTTTGCTAGACAGACATTTCTTTTATGCTTGTGTGTTCCTTTAAATAAATCAGCGTTTCTCTCGTTTTAATGAGTATATTATTTCACAATATTTCCTATCTTATTTTTACACTATATTTACTCTAAGTATCCTAATACATCTTAGCATTACAATAGAATCGGATATTCAAAATTCCATTGCAAGACTATACAATACATAATGCTTAACACATGCGGCCTCCATTTCAAGACTCTCGACAATACTATACAAAACATTTCTTTTTCTGTACGAGAATAAAAGATGGGTGTGGTTTTTTCATCTTGGATTATTCTGATTAACGCACTACCTACGAGCTGATGTCCATAGTTCACCTTGAGAGAATGGTTGATTTCTTTATGATGAGTG
>CAJNOQ010006029.1:0-14255 GCA_905250885.1 Didymodactylos carnosus
GGGCGAATGTGATTAAGGTAAGTGCCTGGCTTCGCACAAAATACGATATCTCTGCCGTACATATAATACAATAATCAATGATTATAAAACATTCTGTATAAGTTTTGTAATATTAAATAAGGAAAATCAACTAGATATCGTATTTTGCGCGATGCTAGGTACTTACCTTAATCACATTCGCCCGCCAGTACAGCTATCAAATCAGTTTTTGAATGAGTTTTTGTAAGTATTTTGATATTTGTTGCATAAACATCTAACTCTAGTTTCAATATTATCTTCCTTAATTTTAATCAAATTTTGTCTCGTTTTTTTATTCAACTCATAAGAGTACAGCCCATGATATATATAGAAATTTTTTTATGAATTGCTCATAATTAATGAGAATATTTAATAATACTGTGTAAATTCAATCTACTTCTGAAAAGTACCAGAGGTTTGTTTCAGAAAACTCCATGTATTTGAGTGGACCGGCCGGAATTACCCCACGTAAAATAGCTTAGCGGCTGGAATTACCCTCGACCGATTTGGAGATCCCTGTCTCCTTTTGAACACTGATCGAAAACGGTTTCGGCTTATTCGATTAAAAACACCCTAGAAATACGCAAATATATATTGTATATTTTCATGGTCAGTAATATTCTTTTGATCAAGTTTTCAATGAAAATGTTTCAAAACGAAAACAACATTTTACAAAGAAGTTTTCTTTAGCTCTAAACTAACGTAGAACTGATTCAAAGAGTTCACCAAAAGGATTTATTATAGTGGTTCTCAAAGCGATTTTTCAAAGCATTCATCAAAGTGACTGTTTAGAGCGATTTAGAAGGTGTTAGCCAGTACTGATAACAGAGAACGCTTTATTTGAAACGTGGTGACTATATACATATACAGGCATGAATTTGGAAAAAACCAGGAATATGTTGAAAAGGAAAATGAACGATATTGGAAGTGTACTATAAGGAGAAAGAACGTACATATAAACATTTCCCTTAACTCATAGTGATGACGTGTTAGTTATATGCCTATATGACTTCTTTCTATTCTTTCCTTTTTGTCTAAGGTATTTTGGTAGTGCTCCTTTGGTTTTTTCCATTATCATTATTTCAAGGCTATTCATAGGAAGTTTCAACTTACGAATTCTGCGCATGATGTACACACACATCACATTCTTCCTGATGCGTCATATATCGCCTCATCTTCTCTCGATTCTAATAATAAACGTACCCACGCACCGGTGCGCACCCGTGCCCATCAAGTGCCGAACCAATGCCGATTGGCATCCGTGCGTGCCAGTGCCAATATATTTCTGCCGAAATAGTGCCGCACTGGCAAAAATCGGTGCCGCACTGATAATTTATTTAATCAATTTAATTAGTTCTTTATTATCGTTGTTTATGCTGAATTTTGTATTAGAGTGCGGCACTGATCAGTATCACATTGACATGCCAAAACCATGCGACATTGCCTCGGCACTTCTCTTATGAGATGGAAAAGATGAAGTCAGAAAGACATTCAAAATATCAGAAGTAGACTGTAGCGTTAATATAGACAGAAATTGACCAAATAAAATGGTGATTGAAAACAAACTGGTGCGCACCGGTGCGAGATTTTTCATTCTTTTTGGCACTGGTGCGCACCGGTGCGAGATTTTTACATTCTTTCTGGCACCGATGCGCATCGGTGCTCAGAAAAAAATTATTCGGCACCGGTGCGCACCCGTGCACAACTAGTGCCGATAGAATATTTTTTTGTAGGATCAGAATCAATGTTGGAGACGACTATAAACAACAGCAAAAAAGTCAATTTCTACTTACGAATGATCCAAATCAACAAAGTTCTAACTATTTGATGCAAGGCCACTGAGAAAAAACGATTCATCTAAAGAAATTAAGATACATTTCTTGAGACTCGACCGCCTCAACTGATTCCACATGACTCCAGGAGACTCCATACGACTGGAGTCGAACGGAGTCTGCTGTTTCCCCCTTGCTTTACACACTCCTTTTTTGGTAGCGTTCCTCCTTAGTTCCTCTTTTTTAGAAAAACCTCAGTACGAAGCTAGGATACCATCATTATGACAAACATGTTAACAATTATACTTCATACCGTTACCAGTTCTAATTATGCTTTGATTTGTGCAATTTTGTATCGAATAGGAAATGTTGAGAGGGTCTCTATGACGCGTCTAGTTATTGGTTAACGATTTTTAATTGATTAGAAAGAATCTTCTACTGCGATAATGGAAGATTGAATTGTGCAAAGCGGAAACTTAACTGTTGATGTTGAAAAATTCAACATGTCTTTTTGTATCTAGTTACAATATTAGTAACTCCAAAACTACAACCTCACATTCCCGTTTGTTAGATCCTACACCTCAGCGTAATCATTCAGAAACATCTGATGCGTTTAGTATAAGGCTTCTACTTTTATTTTTAGATTATTGTGCGAAAATATTTAATAAAATATCGTTTTCGTTCTGTTTTACGATATCCAATTTTGCCATTCTTTCTGAACACAATTCTTCGTATCTTTTTTCCTTTCAGATGCATCATTCAAATGGACAACGAATATTTATTATTTGTCTTCATTTAACGCAACGTTTTCTAACAATTAAATTTTTATTTGGCTTCGCAACTGGTATAATATTAACACTTATTTTTAATAGTAGGGGAATAAATGATTTATCTGATACAAAATCATTTCGTCCTGATCAGTCTAAATTTGAATATGAAAAAAATAAAAACCAAAAACCTAATGATGATTATCTAAATAGTGTGAATGATAATAAACAAAGTTTAACTGGAAAATGGAAGTATAATTGGGACGGAAAGTAAGCACGTGTGCACACGAATGCTGTTCATCGGGTAATTTTTTTATTATTCGTTAACAAATTTAAACTATTTTCCTTTTCCACGTTTAGTTAATATCATACTAATTGTTTCTTTTCTTTTTTTTAAGTCTAACAACACGCGGTTCATCATCAAGAAATCTCTATTTAATACGACATGGCCAGTATTACGATAATGCAAAACAACTGTCGGATATGAAATTGACACCATTAGGTATTTTGACTGATCGAAATGGATGCGAATCTTCTTAGATATTTAAGGATAATGAGTGAAAGACTGGGATGAGGATATCATAATTCACAACTACGCTTTACACTACTTTTTTTTCTTCTATTAAGGTCGAGAACAGGCAGTTTATACTGGTAAACGGTTAAATGAAATGAAACTTAAATTCAATCGTTTAATACATTCTGGAATGGTTCGTGCTCGAGAAACTGCTGAAATAATTACAGAAAATTTACAGCAAACAATAGAATTGACTGAAGATAAAAATTTAACAGAAGGTTTACCGATTGCTCCTGAACCATATGCTGGCATATCTCAAAAAGATGTTGAGGTGAATGAATTATACTTGGTTGTCTATTACATCTGTTTAACTGTATTTTAATATCATCTACTAATTTTTAATATTTAGATGTATGGAGATAAATCCCGCATTGATCATGCTTTTCGAACATATTTTCACCGAGCAATGCCATCTCAGAGCTCTGATACTCATGATATTATAGTATTTCATGCTAATCTTCTACGATATTTTATCTGCAAGTATGTGTACCACTCACTAATAGCAAGCTTTTTTCCTCTTGTATGAATATTTCTATTGATTTCAGTTATTTTGTAGAGTTATGCAGTTTCCAGCTGAAGCTTGGCTGAGAATCACACTCAATCATGGAAGTATTACACAAATAACTGTACTGGCAGACGGAACCGTCATATTGAAGAATATTGGTATGTAATGAAAAACCTATACTCTAGTTTACTGTTCTAAACTATATTTTTATTTCTAGGTGATGCAGGTTTTATTCCGGTAGAAAAGGTTACATTTTGAACAAGTTTGTTTCATCGAACTCTAGTCTAATGTGATAAGTATGCGCATTTTTGTGCATTTCATGCTTCTGTTCACGATAAATACAATTAAAAACTGATAATATGTGTTGTTTTGCTTAATATTCATTTTCTCTTTTTTTTTGTTTTGATTTATTTTTGTTTATCGATTAGTGTATAATGAAAATTAAAATAAAAATCATCATCATTTGCGTCATTCGAATTTACCAGCTCGTCATATCTCGGCACTACTCCATACTACTACTCATTTTCGCTCTTTCAGAGGAAATTTTAAATCTTCACCAAAAAATAATGCTGTCATTATACTTACATATTGTTACTTTGTCTAAGTGTCTTAGGCACAATAAACTTTGAGAATAATAATGATTCTTCTTATTGACGTTTTATCCTACTCAAAATGTGTGAGTGTCATTCAAGGTTCGTCGTGATTTCAACGAAATTGACTCTGTATAAAAGAGTCACTGAATATAAAACCAGAGCAGCTAAACGTAGAAGGCGAGGAAAAAGCTGTTTAACAACGTATAACAAAGGTTGGGTTTATTACTTCTACTACAGAAAACACAAGAAAGAATATAAATAAAAACGAAATATGGCTGGCTAAGAAACCAAAACTCTGATTTTCAAAGCACATAAATAAAGAAAAAGATAAATAAACAGCTAATTAATTTCTTTATTTTCTATTAATTTACTAAAGTAATCAATAAAATATTTGCCACTTTTTAGGTTTATTTCCAGCTTTTGTATTTTCCGACCTTGATTGAATGCAATCACTTTAGACAAACTTTATTTTCTATTAGTGCATCTATAAAGTGAATGATTGAGTAAATGAATTGATCCATATAAAGTAAATCACTACCCTTCCTGAATCTGCTGATTTCAAAATGCATCTTTATTATGACTAATGGTTTTTCCCTTTACAAACGCGTCGAGAAGTTAAAAAAATGCTTTCCGTTTTTTCTCAATTTGCGTAAAAACCTTTTACCGTTTCGTTTCTTTCGGATTTTTTTTCCGCTTTT
Organism: Didymodactylos carnosus; assembly: GCA_905250885.1. Taxonomy (NCBI): domain Eukaryota; kingdom Metazoa; phylum Rotifera; class Eurotatoria; order Philodinida; family Philodinidae; genus Didymodactylos; species Didymodactylos carnosus. Next base: position 4,928 of record CAJNOQ010006029.1, read on the forward strand.
CGGACTTCCGAAGGTCGGTGGCAACGCTGATTGTGTATGATTAATGTTTCTTTCTTCTTAGTTTCTCTTCTATCTTAAAAGCAATTTGTTCGGGAAAAACAGTTTAAAAAGATGAAACATCATTCTCACTCACTTACAAGACCCTCTATTCCGAAAGTCGTATACTTTCGCGTACTTAGACCAGGTACGCATAGATTACCAACTGACATTTTACGAAAATACTTACCAAGTTTGATTAGCATTTATCAAGTGATTTCCAGATACCCGCAGAAATATAGGTAAACAAGTACATTCATTAGGATTCTCATTTTTTTTCTACTGAAGAAACTGTATAAACTCTGTTTCTCACTGGTCTTCTTCCAATCTCATGTCTTTAAATGTTTCTAAATGTTGTTGGCTTCCTTTCTCATTCAACCTCTTTCCGTATGTTTATAATCAATTGTATCTCAATGGTGCTTCTCTCTCTGTTGTCTTCTGTTCGTTGTCTTGGTGTTCTTGTTTCGCACAACCGTGGTGGAATAATCATGCCAAGGGCATCTTGCTTGTCGGCGCAAGCCTGGAACATCGAATCGTGTCTTTGGATTAGCTCCAACTGAAGTTCGGCGTCGAATCTACCTTTCTTCTATTCTTCCTAAAATTTACTATTACTGTGCCTTGTATAACAGTTTATTTTCTCTTACTGTTCTTGATTCTGTAAGCAAACTTGCTTCTCGTGTTATTTGTCGCAATTTTGACTATCGTTCGTCTAGTTCTCTACTTGCGTCTTAACTTTCTCTTCCAAATCTCACTCTTCGTCGTAAATACTTTAGACTTCTATAGTTTTTCAAAATTTATCATCATCTAAGTCCTGTTTCTCTTTCTGATACTATTCATCGTCCTCACTACACATCTTTACGTCCTCATCACTCTAAATATGTTTGCGTTCCATCTTCTGTTGATGGTTATTCTCCGCAAAGGTGCATTCTTCTTTTTTTATTCTACTACTGCTGATTGGAATAATCTCCCAGAGTCAGTTATTTGTCTTTCTTCTTTAGCGTCTTTCAAAACAGCTTTAGTTCAGTATCTCTTCCAGTGAAACGTTTGTCATGTAAGAATTAATATTTGTTCTTTTTTGCTTATACTTTTTTAAAATTTTTTTTTTGTTTTTTACTACTTTTAATTCTAACCTTAGTTATCTTCTTTATTTTGTTCTTTTTATTAATCTTGGTGTTGTTTGGCTTGAGTCATTATTACTACAGGTCGATGACCTTTGATGACTCTCACTTTTCGTGAATAAACAGTCTTAGTCTTAACTTAGGATGAAAATAGGCGTCTTATACCTCAGGGTGCCATTACCTCAGTCATAACGTCGACAACAATGATACGATTGCACACGTTCGAAATCCCTGTTTAATACAATACAAGAAATTTGTTGGTCGAAAAAAAAGACCAAAATTTGCAACAACATCAGAGTTCTTATATGCGCTTCCTCGGCTAAACGCCTAAGTGCTTTAGTTTCGCCAATGAATTTAGGAATGGACTATAACAATCGCAGCGCCGACCAATCCGTGGCGCTCCTATCAGGTAAATGGTGATCTCCTCTCTGCATTTTGTTTTGTTTGTTATAGTCTAATCAATTGTGCTACAATAGTCAAAGAACTATTACAGAACTATTCTAAAGAGTCTAATAGTTAACGATAATCATTACAACACAGTGTGTGGTGATCATCATTTTGAATACGTTCTACAAATTTAGTAAACTTGTTAGATGATAAAGCTTTCAAATCGTGATCATTAATGTTTGCATAGTATATCGTACACTTTTCTGCTGTGCACACTTACCAAAAAGTCAGTAATTCGATGATCGACTGGCGATAAGACGAACTCAGTGGACGACCAGTGTGTCATACGATTTTTAAAGGTTTTTATTTTCTCATTCATTAAAGGTCTCAGATCTACACTTGTACTGACTAATACCAAAGCGAACAACAATAAATAAAAAAATTAAACTAGAGTTTGAGACAACTAGAAATAAATAAAAGAAGGAGGAACACAAGCCATATGGGACTCAATTTTTATGATAACTATCTCACTCTGACACTTCTCCAAGTGTTTTTTCTTCATTTATATCTATTTATTTTCTCTTTTAGATTTAGTAATTTGACAAAATTAGTTTTAAAATAATGAACATATATTCTTTGTTTTTTCTGTGTGTTTTCATTTATGACTCATTGAATGCTCAACAAAATCAGACCACTAATAAAAACAATAATAATGTAGTACAATTATATGATCGAGATGATAAATCGATGAAGAAATTTGATGCAGATCAACTTTTACTAGAAAATGATGAAAATCGCGTAGAAGGGAGTAGCCAAGAAGGCAGTAGTAGTCTAGATGATGACTATGAAGATGATGATATATTGTTTAAAACAACAGCTATAAATGAAAACAAATATAATTCAACTACTACAACAACAACAACAACAACAGTTAAAGTGTATTTTTCTACCACGAATAGATGGACAAAGACGACGCCGAAGACGCTGAACAATTCGAATAGCGAAGATGATGAATTTAAAGAGGAAGTTTATGATGATCAAGATCATGGTCAGGATGATGAAACTGATTATTATGAAGGAGAAAAAACGCTTCCTTCAAAAACGTCGACAACGTCTATAATTAAAATAACAACATCAAATAATCATATTGTTCACCATACACCGATATGGGTATTATTTAATTTCTTGACAAGACCAGCAATTGCGGCCGGAGTATTGTGTGGTAAGAAGCTTGGCAACTTATGCATCATGCATGTTTTGAAGCAAATGCATTCGAATTTATCAAATTGGAATTCTTAACTCTATGAATGTTTGTTTCTATTTTTCTTTCTTCACTAGGTCTCGGTATCGGAATTATGACATCGTTAATTTTACTCATATGCATTGTACGAAGATTTCGGCGACGTAAGTTTTTTTCTTGTAGTTTAAACCTTCAATAATTGACAACTATATTTGAATGCTTTAGGAGAAAAATCGTCTTCTTCGTATACAACAGGATTATTGTATCCTAACCAATACGGTTATTCTAAGAGTCCACAAGAATTTTACGCTTGAACATTGTTTTATTTTCAAGTAAGTTTTTTTTTACAAGATGGTGGATCACTTAAAAACTGTATCATCTTAATGATATATTTATGTACACATAGTGACCTCAGACAGCATGAACTTGAATTGAGATCTCTTGCTGTCTCGCTGACAGCGATGAAAGTATAAATGATTAGCTCATCTTTTTTACTATTATTTCATGACACTCTACTAAACGAGACATATTTACATTTAGGTCAGATCAACTAAGCTTTAAACAAGAATAATGAATTTAATCTATGAATGAACATTCGAACATTCTTTAAGTCTAGAAAAAAATTTATTCTGAGCAGCTTTTCGGAATACCTAATTATGTGCACCTACTGTTTGATCTGCTTATTTTTGACATCAGATAATTTTTTTTTTTGTTTTTTCATTACACTAAGACTTGATCAAATCTCTTCTTCTTTTTCTGATACGTTTTGATCATCAACGTGTTTGTGTGTGTACTCGTTGTTTATATTTTTTTCTCTACATTGTATTTTCTTCTTTTATACAACTTTTTTTATCGTTGTTCATTTTCTTCGCTCAATGTTTACACTTCAGGTATTTGTGAAACTAAGTTATTAGTCAGATAATGTAGTTCTTATTGACTTATTTTCAGAAGTCAGATGCAAAAAGTACTCATACTAAATTCTACGCACACTAGACATAAAATTTAAGAATATTGATGATGTTTTTACACTACAGCTATTAGCAAAAACCTCAGCTAGCTGCATGTTGTTCTAATTTAATTAAATAGTATGCTATTTTTTCTTTATGAATTAGCAAATGAATTTTTTCATGTAATAACGTCCAACTTTTTTCCACTATTGTGGAGTTACTTCTGATGTGCAGTGACATTAATCAAATTTTTTTTCTCATTTTCAATATATATATATATATTAATCTCACGTTTGTTTTGTTTTTTATATGTTTTCTGTATAGACAGTATTAAACTGAAATAAAATGCCGCATTAAAAAAAATTTGATTTATTATTATAAGTCGCTCAAAACGCTTCTTAAGTTTGGCTCTTCATTAACATTGCAATTTTCCGAATAATTACCTTGGACATGATGAGCTAGTATCGGAGTCAAATGCAGTGCACTCTGAAACGTTTTGAATAACTTTTCAACATAAAAAGATGAAAATTTGCAGTTTTCACCTGTCGAAAAAGAAGGCTTGGAGCAATCTTTTCATTAAAAACCTGTTAAAAAATAATCACCTGGTGTATCTGACAAATCTTTTTTGATTCAACTGTCACTTCAAAAGTTCTTTCAACTCAAATTATGTGGTTAGATAGCTCAGAATGTTTTGTTTTATCGACCTGCACAAGTCCAAGGTCGGCAGCTGTTTCCGATATGGAGTGAACTCAGTTTTGCCTATAATCATCCATTTTCGCCTATTTTCACATAAAATTAGCTCAGTCAAAACTCTATTTTATTTGCTCAATCAAAGTATTTTCTATTGATTTTTAAAACTTTTGTCGAACTCCATAATATAGTTTAGATAAAATAGAGTATTTCTCGATATTCGGACGTAGTTTGGAGAGGTTTTGACTGAGTTATGAATGTTCTAGTTTTACGTGAAAATAGGCAAAAATGGATGATCTCACCTAATATAGATTTTCACTAGGTTTGTGTAACTTTCTTGAAAAACAACCGTTACCACAAGATTCAGTGTGGTTCGTAACTTCTGTTTTCAGTTATTTTCGAGGATCCCAGAGTTGAAAATAAGGAGATAGGTCTGTTCCAGCAAAACTGAGCCTCTTCGTATCGGAAACAGCTACCGACCTTGGACTTGTGCAGATCGATAAAACAAAACATTCTGAGCTATCTAACCATATAATTTGAGTTGAAAGAATTTTTGAAGTGACAGTTGAATCAAAAAAGATTTGTCAGATACACCTGCAGGTGGTTATTTTTTAACAAGTTTTTAATGAAAAGATTGCTCCTCCAAGCCTTCTTTTTCGACAGATGAAAACTGCAAATTTTCATCTTTGTATATTGAAAAGTTATTCAAAACGTTCCAGAACGCACTGCATTTTGACTTCAATACTAGTTCATCACACTGTTCTTAGAGAAGCTGACAAAAGAAGTGGAAAAGAAAAGTTGAAAAAATATTGAATTTCAAAAAAAGAAATGGTGTATTTGGAAAAGTCTTCATTAGTTTGGCTTTTTATTTATTCATGATGTAGATGAAAATGATCTAGAAAAATTACCACTAGATACTGATATAGTCGCATAGGAGAGCAAAGATACTGTTAAACTATCGTTTGAATATGTTTTTCTTGTCGTAGTTGTATTATTTGTTCTCGACAACTGATTACTTATTCCATCATCAGTTAGTAACGACGATTTCACTAATCGTCTATTATTATTTTTTAAATTAAAAAAACTTTTTATTGATGATTGTTCATTCTCGTAAGTTTCATGAGCTATTGAATAATGGTTATTATTTTGTTGTTCTTTATCGTCGTGTATTGTATGAAAACTGTTATTAGATGTACTTGGTATAGTCAACGATGAACGGTGATGATGTTGATGAAATGAATACGACGAGATGTTGCTGTGAAGTGTTTCATTTATCATATTGTTACTTCTACCAGAATTATTATCAAAACGTATTTGATTCATATCTATTGCATTTGTATTACAAAAATATTCATTTTCTACAGTCATTTTTGAATTTTCATTCAGACAGTCATCTGCAATTTTTGCTATAAGATATAAATAAAACAATAGAAAATACAAGACGGAAGTATTTGAATGTCAACATTGTTCTTACTTATTTGTGATTGTTTATTATTATTATCATTGTTTATTTGATAGTTGTTCCTTGTATTAATTTTACTTCTACCAATATTTAATAATTTATTCACATATCCTTTGTAAGTGAACCACACACAGCCGATCAGAAGAATAAGAAACATTGGAATAATGAATACAATCAATCCAACGGATAATGATTTCTTCATTTGTTTGTCGACTTTGATGGTCGTTGTCATAAACATTTCATTCGCTATATTTATATCATCATAGATGTTTTGACTAGTTTCAATGAATGTCGTTATTACTGTGTTTCTAATAGAATTTGTTAATATCGTTGAGGATAGTGATTCTGTGGTAGTGACCAATTGTTGATTGATATTGGATGATCGTATATCTTGTCGTACTGTTTCTCTCTCGTTTGAAAATGACTGATATTCTTTTATACATTGTGTTGTATATTTTTTCATATTTAGTTTGTTCAGTGATTGATTTTGTTCAAATTTAGATGATAACGAATTACATACGGGTTTTTGTTGTCTATTACATGTATTATTAAAGCGTATTTTATCCAATGGTAATATGTTATAAGCACAATCACAATTAATATCATTATTTAATTCAATGGATAATAATTTTGAATATTCAAATAAATTTTCAAATAAATAAATTGGTAGTTCATAGGAAGAATCACAGATAATTAATGATAATTGATTTCGAACTGGAAAACTTAATAACCATTGATAATTTTGTTGTGTTAATAAATTTGTTTGTCCACTAATATCTATTGTACGTAATTTTCGTAATTTTGATAAAAATGTACGTGGTAATTGAGTAAGTTTATTATAGGATATATCAAGATTTAATAATTTTGAACTTGAAATTAACATAGAATTTTCATTTATTTGTTTATCTAATGTCAAATAATTATTTCTCAATATTAATGTTTGTATATTTGATAATGGAAAACAATTTTTTGTTCGTTCTTCCTCTATGTGTTGAAAATGATTATTGGCTAAATTTAATGTGATGATGGTATTTATTTGTAAAAGATCACATGGAATAGTTGTTAAATAATTATAGCTTAAATCAAGTATGATATTTTGCTGTTTATTATATTTAATAAACATAATTAATTCATATGTAACATGATCAAGTTTGGCATTTCTACATATAATATGATATCCTAGGACAAAAAAAGAGTTCTTGAAACGATAATCAATAAAAGAGATGAGAATGTCAATTACAAACCATTGAATTCTGAATAACAGTGACAATATGTTGGACTTGAATATTCTAAAATTTAGAGTATTTCTGAGAAAGATCTTAATTTAAGTATCTCGTCAATACCTGCAAATGAGTTGTGAATAATAAGAGATATAACAATAATTAATAAATAAGACATATATAAAAAATAAGATATTTTTAAGATTAAATAACATTATGATTTAATGAGAGGAAAATGAGATTCAAACTAATATGGATAAGATCACTTGTTCTCTTCATTCGAGATTCTGCTGTCCTTCCTTCCAGATTTGTGTGTTACAATGCACGGTAGCTTCTTTTTTTCGTTGATCAGTTTATAAAACTTGGCGGTAACATTTTGCTTTGTACGGTGTGATTTGCTGAACGAGAGATAATGTATAGAGTGATTTCAACATTTGTGTTCGACTATGTTCTTACTTCAATTAATCTAGTACATGTTCTTGTTTAAGCATTTTGCTAAGAATATACGAATAACACACTGTGTCCAAGATGAAACAGTTACTAAAGAATGAGATTCTTCCTGATTTTTTGTAGAAAATTCAGAGAAAGGCTTTATTTCTGGATTTTGCTTTTGACTACTCGTTATACTCAATGAATAAGAGTTGTAGTTTTTCTGTGTTTTGTCGTCATTAAGAATAAATCATTTTATTTCCCTTAATTCATTAGTTCACAATCTTTTTTTCTGCTTTTTGGCTCAATTGAGCTTAATAACAACTGATTTTGCTTCTCTCAAGATTTTTTTAATCAGAAATCTTAACAGACAGTTCATTTATTTACTGAAGCTACATAAATGATTTAAAATACAGAAGTGAAGGTCGTAAGAGAACTAAATAGGTACTGAAAAGGAAACACGTCCTGTTTTCGAAAATTAACAGCCTCTTGGCATCAAAATTTTTTCATATGATCTCGATGTTACTCCCGTTGGAATCGGGACTATTTTTCTTGTGTCTATTCAAGTTTCCTTGCCACTCTATATGTCAAGAACATTATTGCGAAAAATATGTACGCATTCGCCTTTCAAAAATGGAATTTGTCTTGTTATTATTTTGATATTTTATTTAAGAAAAAAACGATATCAAAAGCTTAGTGAAGTTTAAGAAAAGCAAAATTAAGATAAAGAAAAACTAATATATTTTGAATCTTAATTTTCCTGTTAAAAACTCTATTGTTCGAATTTCACCTCTGAACAGTCTGAAATCCGTTATGTGTTCCAAACACTTTGGCTAAAAACAAATATCGTATAAAATATATTCTGAACTAAAACTATCTTATTTTCAGAAATTTAAAATGACGAATCGTCCAAGTGATAAAACGGATAATGAACCATTTTTCTATGAATTAAATTCATACGATATACAACGTAAACCACAAACGTTAGTGTATGATAACAGCATTGTTCGAGTTCCATTAGATCCTGTGTTGAAAAGTTTACGTTGGTATGTGGATAAAAGATGATTGTCAAAAAAAAATAATCAATGACATTATATTTTTTTTTTATTCTAGTCCTATATGTTTAGATTTTTTAACGAATACAATGGCTACCATTCAATGTATTCATCGATTTTGTAATGATTGTATATCAAGATGGCTTCAGTCAGATAATAAACAATGTCCAAGTTGTCGAAAACAGCTCAAATCCAAACGATATTTGAGAGCTGATCATTTAACAGATTCGATTGTCGACATGGTAAAAAAACAGCAAATAAAATTGAAAGAATTAGAAAATCAATATCAAAATCAAATGGATAACAATACTGGTAGTGATGAAAACTAAGAAAAAAAATGTTGTAGTTTATGTTAAATAATGTTTTTGATATTTTTATGATTTGATTTGATGTTTTTATGCACAAAAGTGTGAATAATTTCATGTCAGATTCTTTGTGCATATTATTAGAATTTCTTTTGTTTGTTTGTTTTTCCAAAGTTTTTGTATATTTTCTTGACAAAAAGATGATTTCTTTTCTTTTTTAAAGTCAATGAAATTTTACTTAGAATATAAAATACGTCCCGAAATTAGACGTATAGTAATAAATAAATAAACATAGTTTAAGTAAGAAGACGTAAATAATATGAATTTCGTATTAACAAGAAAAAAAAAATGATATTTAACTTAATTTCGTCAATGTGATCGAATCATCAAAATAATGAAAATAAAAAAAAATAAGATTAGAAATAATCCGCATCATTTT
>CAJNOQ010006030.1:0-14254 GCA_905250885.1 Didymodactylos carnosus
ATCATGATAGCTGCACTGTAAACTTGAAAATAAGTTATAGAAAATAAAAAACGATTTTCAATTTGTCCATATATGAATTCACCAGTGATTTTCTACTTTCTTAGAAATGTGATTTTCAGGAATTTTACGTTTTTCATAAAACGGGTTTGCATTTTTCAGAACATCACCAATTTTGCATAAAATCAACGACACTCTTTAAATTTGAAAATCCCCGGCGAATTCGTATGTGATGTAACTTTAATTCAAAAAAGATACTTTTTCGGTGGCCATATTGGCCTCTTCCATATTTTTTCTTCTGGATGCTGGTTTTCAACGAATGCTGAAGTTAGCATCTATTGGATGCTACCACTGGATGCTACCCAGGTCAGCTATCTTGCAAAAATCGCGACGTGACTCGCGATGAAAAGTCACGGCGTGGACGCGTCACGCGAATAGCAGTCTAGTAGCTAAATGTGACGCTCTTACCGCCATCGCTATAAATTCGCGATGAAGTGGAATTTCTGCTATAGTTTCGCTAGACTGGCGGCGTGACTCGCTAAGTTGCTATATGAGTCCCGCGTTCTATCCATTAAACCAGAGCGAATCTTCATTCTCGCTATAGGAATCCTTATGTCGCGACATGAGTCCTACATTTTATGGAGAAAAACCTATCATCGCTACGCGACTCCTCTCATCGCTACGTGACTCCTATCATCGCTACATGAGTCCTACTTTCGCGGAGTGAATTTTTTCATTCTCGCCATTATACTCGTTTTAGCGTAAAACAGAAAGATAAGCAGCAGAAGAAGAGTAATATCAGAGGTTTGCATTTCAGGGAGGAAGGATACTTTGTCAGCATCCAGTTTGGCACTTAGGTGCACCATGTTTTACCGGCTTACTCTTCGGAACATGATGCACGTAACAAGTACACAGTTATTTCAGAACAGCATACTACATCCTGTAAGTCACCAACAACAAAGCGATATTACACCGAGGAAATTCATAGAGACGATCGATAATCAACCATTTGGTGCATTTCTCACTTTAGTGCATTTATTTTGAGATCTTTTAACACAGTCCACATGCTAATTGAACATATATAGGCGAATCTCTTAGATTTTGTGCATCTTCTGACAAAGGTAACCCAGTTTTTGACTTTCGAAACTGTTAGGAGAAAAACGGCTCAACTTTGTAACAAATGTAGCAAAAACGAAAGGGCTTAGTTTTTTCTGCTTCCACACACTGAAATTGCTGTGTACTTACTACAATTTTAGTTATATATTATTTAATATTTCAAACTTATATGTTCAAACAAAAAATTAAAAAAAGCAGTGGATGGCTGCAATAGACTACACGATAAAGTGATCTTAACACTGCAATATCAAAAAAGAAATGACTATTGAAGGAAAACATACACATTGTGTATACAATAGGTTAAAGATAAAAGAAGAGAACAACGTAACCATGAGCACAACGCACATGCACGTGGCCTGTTCTTTCTTTTTCTCACTATGTGTGTGTTATGTAAGTTCAGAAAGATAATATAAAGTATAGCACAGAACAGTCAAGACTAGCGACGCGACGTTTTAAAACTCCTCTACTTAGACCGCAACTCAGCGATAAAAATCGCGACTCGCGACGCGACTACGTAAGTCTTTTGAAGAAAAGCTTGTTACAACAAGAGTCGTGGCGCGACTAAGCAGAGTACGTCTGTTAAAATTCGCGATCACAACAGTCGCCCCATGACTCTTAAAAACTGCTCTTCTCGCCAGATAAGAATTTTTCAAGATCCCGCCGCGACTTCGCGACTCAATAGCGATCGCGTCGCGATATAGCGAAAACATAGCGTTCACGCCGTGATAGTTAAATCGCGACGTGACTCTTAGAAAAAAGTTTTCAATAAATTAAGACTTCCTAAGATCTTGTCGCGAGAGCGTGACTTTACAGCGATCACGCCGTGACTGATGGGAGTTCATAGCGATCGCTATAGCGACAGCGCGATCGATCCGCGAATGTGGCATGACAGTTGACCTGGGTAACTTCTTATAACGTATGCAAGAGCGAAAATAAGTAATTAGAACTATTTAGCGCCAAATTCACATTTAGCGTGCGCGCTCAAGCCTGTTTCTCTCGCATTTGGCGGAAAAAATGTAATTAAAACTTTTGTTCAGTGATTATACAAGAAATTCCACGTTTTTGCATTATTTTTGAGCAAAGCAAGTGCCCTAGCATAATTTAGACATGTCTAAATAGAAATTCAAGATGGCTGACATCTTGAATTTCTATTGGTTAGCGTACGAAACGAATAAAATAAACGTACGTAGACACGCGCGCTCTATAAAATAAATTAGACAAATCGGAGCTGATTTATTCAGTATATGAAGAGAAAAATATTCTGAATCGAAGTGTCGATTCAGAGGCTGATGATCCGTCTCCCATATGAATTTTGTGCCGCTTAAATAAATATGCCATTTCTCAAGTGAGCAGATGAGTGCATAACATTCTTGTTCGGTAGTTGACCACCTGTTCTGAGATCCATCACGGGTTGTTTCGTTGTCGATTTGCGTGGAATTTCTGATGATTTCAATAATTTATGATGAGAACCTGGAATAAATGATTGCTGTCTTTCGACAGATCTCCCGATTCCCAATTGTTGTAAATCCCGACTGGAATGATTTGGATGTCGATATGGCCGTTGATGAATGACGGCAATTAGGGTTGTTGATTCCGGATTCATGAAGAAGTATGGTTGTTGGGGTTGAATTTTCATTTCTTGAAATTTTTCAAATTGTTCATGGATATCTTGTTCCTTTTTTGCCACGGTCAAAAACGTTGCAATTTGATCAATCTGGGGGTCATGGCGAGAAAGTTGCTTCCGAAATTCAGGACGAACACCGTTCATAAGATGTTGGACAATAATCCTCTCAGTCATACCTGTGTCGACTTCTCGACACAAGGAAACCATATCATTGAAATACGTTGCCATGGGTTCATCAGGTTGTTGTTTTCGTTGAAGTAATTCACTAAATTTTGTTTGAGATTTCATGGTTGACGAATATCGACTCCGAAAGAACGTTTCAAACTGAAACCATGTGGTAAATTCTTGATCGTCGAACCATGTACCGGCCGATTGTAACAGCTTTCCCCTGACAATTTCAAGACGTTGAGCATCGGTTATGTCAGTGTCAGTTTTAGTTAAATTTGTAATTCTCTTCAAGAATTGTTCGATGTCCTCTGATGGTTGACCGGAAAAACTGGGTAGATCATTGAAACGAGCTTTTCTGGATAATGTAAGCAATTCGTTGGACGACATGGTCGAGATTGGTGGTGTCAAAACTGTTGTCTGATTTGACAAATCAGGAGGCGACGTATTTATCGGACTTGGTAATAACTGTGTCTGGCGAGAACAGTTTGTAATGATATCATGTGATAGTAAAGGTTTATTGTGTTTCTTAACGTTTAATCTTGTTCCTTCGGCCGTGTCGAATTATTTTCCACGAAAAAATGCTTATTTGAGTTTATCGAGATACTACTTGTATCGAGAGACGATTTTTAAGACGTTATAGACATTTGCAAAAATTCGTGCTCATTATGAGCGTTCAACAAAAACCAAAAAAATTTGTCGCCACAAGTCAGAATTAAAAATAAACGATCTTCCTTACGAAAGATCCAAAATGAAACTTAAATGATTTTCCTTTCGAAAAATCTCCATAAAACGATCACAAAAGCTCGCGAAACGTTCGATTTCCGGTCGAGCACGGTAGATTGAAGGAAAATGGTTGCTTAATTGCTTCGACAAGAGTCAATAGTGGCAGGAAACTTCGACATGTTTGCACTGTTATGTTTCCTTGGCTTTTTCTCTAAGTCCTGTAGCCGAAGTTTGAAAGGAAATTCTCTTACCACAACGTGATTACTTTTAATTCGAGAAACGTAATGAGTCTGCCTTACGGCCGGCTCCTCATCTCTTGAGATTGATGTAATTTGATCTAAATTGATGTGCTTAATTCCCGGTTCTTCTTTCTCTTACGATGTTAATGTTGGTTGAAAACTAATAGAATCGCCAACTGAAAGAGAAATAGCGAGATCGCCAAATATCAGAGTGTTCCTATATGCTTGAAATAAATGCCGAACTAATCTCTTTATATTTATTCAGAAGTAGAATAATACTAAACAATAAAGTGAATAAAACTCAATAATCTAAACGATACGAAGAAATGCCGACGACTGACTGAAAAAACACCAGAGTGCATAACTATATATATGTATGTATGTATATATATCTTGCTATAGACACAAAACGAACAAAGGACACAATGATCACATGTTCTATGATCATTGAAAAACCGGACGATAGAAAAGGAAAAAACTTGCACAATGGTGAAGAACGGAAAAAAAGATCACTTGTATAAAACGTGACCCAAACGAAAATGAAAAAACAGAAACTAACAAAATCACACGCTGTGTGAAAGGACAAGGTCCTGTAACAGGCGCACACTCTACTGGCTGATAGATCATGAAACCTTAGCTAGGAATTAAGAAGACGCGTAAAAAAACTTTTTAAAAGCATATTTTAAAAAAAAAGATAAAACGCGTTTAAACGCTATCAAATGGTACATTTTCGGAGCGATTAACCGCAGTATAAAACGCGTCCAAGATCGAAAAATATTTACATGTGTACTCGCCACAGAAGTTATTAACCATTACAAAAATGAAAATATTGCGCTAGAGCTTTAGAACTGAATATAATACAATTTTTAACTTATTCTATGGCTTGTCGGAAACATTGACTTCCACCCCTGCTGCCACCTCTAGAGACCTTAACTCTCAAGACCCATCTTTAGAGCAAACAATTGATGATCTAGTGGAGATTTTTAGCACATGGCAAACAAATATTATCACGCCATATATCGAACCGCAAAAAGTTTTAAACCTCAAACCCCTCCGTAACCTCTCTATAGACCCAGCTCTAAAAACACATCGCAATCACTTAACTACGACCTCATGAACTGAAGGTGATTATGACTACTATCTGTATCAAAATATAATGGACTCCGATATTTCGCTTATAACTTTTTAACGGTGAATGCTACAGACTTGCGGTTTTCAGTTTCTGAAACTAGACATTGGGGCACGTAGATCTGTGAAAAAATCATGGCGTTCGATCAGGTTTACCATGGTGTACCATTCGAGGCAAAATCCGAAAGCTTACCGTTCCTAAACAGCACTATGAAATACAATCTCCTATAATACCATTTGATAGCCGAAACATTTCTCTTCAAAACTACGCAAGGCCCAGGTCTTCATCTTCTTTGGTTCCGGAGATACAGGTGTTTTCCGAGGGCACATTTGTCTCCTTCCCGACACGTCTGGAAATCTCAGAAACATGTGAATCATAGGTAATCGAGCACGCTGATTACGCTGGCAATCTTTGTTTCAATATGGAAACGAAAATAAGGTCGGAAAATAAAATATTTTGAAAATTCGCTTTTTAGCCTTTGACCGTGGTAGATTCAAAGTTTTATAATTCGGCCATTTTTAGTCCAAATTGACTCAGATTTTCAGGATACACTCAAAACAAGTCATAGATACAAGATCGAGCCGAAAGAATCGGTTGTAAACTACCGTTACAAGGAAGGTTTTCCAGAAACCGCCTCCAAAACCTGAGCAGGTCAGCAAACTTTCAAACCATTCTTTCGGCTCGATCTTGTATCTGTGACTTGTTTTGAGTGTACACCATGGTAAACCTGATCGAACGCCATGATTTTTTCACAGATCTATGTGCCCCAGTGTCTAGTTTCAGAAACTGAAAACCGCAAGTCTGTAGCATTCACCGTTAAAAAGTTATAAGCGAAATATCGGAGTCCATTATATTTTGGTACAGATAGTAAGACGTGATTCAAATGAGCGACGTAACGAATTAAAAGGAGCGGTAACTAAACAGCAATAACCACGTAAAAAATAGATATGTGTTCCTTATGGCTTACCACGGTCATAAATGGATGATATTACACACGCATAATTACCTTTGATGATGCGTGAGCGACATGCCTAACCAAAAGGACCAGTAACCCGACAATCACCTAAAAAACACATAGTGTTCTTCTGGCTTATTACGTCATGAATCGATGCAGCACATTTGTCATGCATCATTAATTTTTTCCTCTGCTATATTCACTAACACAGTTTCATACTTCTTTTCCACTCATTCTATACTGAGTTATTAGTATTCAATTAAAGAGCAGAAAGATGGCCGACACCAGCTATTTCAAATTATTAAAGTATGAAAAAACTATCATCTTCTAAGCGTTAACATATCACGAAAAAGTCTCGTTTCAGTCCTACAATCTACCACACACTGTGAATATAAATACCTTACCTTCTACGTTTATTGCTGTCATTCTGCAGAACATTTTATCGTTAAAATTGCGGACCTTTTGATGGCAACTACACGCTCCGCATCGCTATCATCGACCAATATCTACGCTCCTACTGATAGCACACTAGTTTCGTCAACCGGACGATGGGCTCGTTTTTCAAAGATTCTCAACAAACTTGATAGTGTTGGTTTAGAAGCACGTGGTATAGCACGTATTACGCCCGAGGAACGTACTGACTCGAAGCTGATTAATACAGCTATGATCTGGGTAAGAATGTATTGTGTCGCTCGTACAGATGATCTAATCACTGATCCTTCTAGGTTGCTGCAAATACGTTCATTTCTTGCTTTGCCATTGGTACTCTTGGTCCTGCCGTATTCAATCTTGGTTTGTATGATTCATTTGCAACTGTTACCTTCTTCAACTTACTTGGTGCACTTCCTGTAGCTGCAATGGCCTGTGCTGGTCCTGCCTCAGGCTTAAGAACAATGGCTTTTTCCCGTTTTAGTTGGGGTTATTATGGAGCTAGTCTTGCTGCTTCTCTCAATTGTATTGCTGCCATAGGATGGTCTGCAGTCAATTGTATAACTGGTGGACAAACACTTCGAGTTGTCTCCAATAATACACTTCCAGTCGCTGTCGGTGTTATTATTATTGCCATTTGCACTTTAGTACTCTCATTTGCCGGTTATAAGTGGATACACATTTACGAACGATATTCATGGATTCCAGTTTTCATTGCTTTCTGTATTATGGCCGGAGTTGGTGCAAAGAATTTTACCAATTCTGGCCAAGCAGCAATGAAAAGTGGACGGATAGAAGCTGCCAACGTTCTCAGTTTTGGTGGAACGGTCTTTGGTTTTGCTGTTGCTTGGACTTCACTGGCAGCTGATTACAATGCCTACTTTCCAGAGGACACGAGTTCAACTAAAGTCTTTACACTCACTTACCTTGGTAATATTATTCCACTTATGCTTATAGAATTTCTTGGTGCAGCTGTTTACACTGGCACCTACACAAATAGTGCCTGGGCTAGCGCTTACAATTCTAACAGTATCGGTGGTCTCATTGGTGCTAGTCTCTCATCTGTACACGGTTTCGGCAAGTTTCTACTCATTCTCTTTGCTCTTTCAATCGTTGCCAATAATATTCCGAATACGTATTCACTTTCACTCTCAGCACAAGTCATAGCACCCGTTTTCTCTCGTATTCCACGATTTATCTATACAATTGTTGCCACTGCAATCTACATTCCCATAGCTATTGTTGGCGCTGCTAAATTCAACGAATCTCTGACTACTTTTATGGACGTTCTTTCCTATTGGCTTGCAATTTTTATTGCTGTTGTTTTCGAAGAACATATTCTATTTAAACGTTGTTCATTCAAGAATTATGATTTTAGTGTATGGAATAATCGTAAAGCATTGCCAATTTCTTTTGCTGCTATTGGTGCTGGTCTAATTGGTGTTTGTGGTGCTGTACTTGGAATGTCTCAGACGCACTTTGTCGGTCCAATTGGAAAGGTTGTTGGAGTAACAGACCACAATAACTCTTTTGTTGGTGCTGATGTTGGCTTTGAAATGGCCTTTGCTTTTACTGCTATTATTTACCCGCTTTTTCGTTTTATAGAGCTGCGTTTCATTGGTCGATAACTTTTTTTGTTAGGTTCGGAAGTGAACTTGATATTCGTAGACTAATTGACAGAGTCAGAAACAGAGTCAAAGTATGTCTTTATTTTAAAAAACAAACATAATACTACACGAAAACCTACTACTCAAACCAAATGATTGTAACACAGTTGTTCAACAACCGATTAGGACACACAATGGAGCAGGACCAACACAGATCACGGTAGCAGCAGGGCGTTTTCGCCAGTAATATTTTTCATATACAAAACAGTACTAAAAAACTCGATTGACTCTGGCACTCTTTCTGTGCACCTATACCTCCTCGCACCTGTTGCCCTTTCAAGTGTGATCTTTCTTTTCTTCACAAACTTATATAAATGGAAATTTGTTGAATTAGCTGTATTACTAAAATGTTTTATCATCTGTGCAATGCGTAACAACAAACGAAACAATACAGTTTTGAAGAAAACTTTTACAGACCATTCGATGCAACTTTTTGCGACGAACAAATTGTCATGTACACTGCGGATACCACTTTCTTGAATATTATTGTTAAAAGGTAACGTTCGACAAAGTCATTCTGAAAATTCATAGTGTGTTTTGCGGAGTTACTTCAGTTATGTTGTTGTTTTTCTTCGAAATCATTCTTGTTTTTTGGCGGCACTCTATCGATATATCGTCATCATTCATCCCAATTCTTTATTTTGGCGATACGAGAAATGTCAAACGTTTCTGATAGTTACAATATGAATTTCGAGATTTGTCTGCTATTTACCATATGTGCTTACTAATGGAATAATCTATGGCATAGCCATTGAAGTATGTCAAAGCGTCCTCGATTACCTTTCTTAGTCATTTACAATATCTTTCGTGCCGCAGGGCTCTCGACTAAGGGGGGACAGGAATCATTTTTCCTTGACGATTTTTTTCTTGCTTTCACCTTTTTCCTTACAAATTCATTGATAGTCACTATTTCACGATTTTATTTCAAATTAATACCACAAGCATATGAATAAAATTGAAAAGTCTTTTTATTTAGTAATGGGGATTAGCTATTGTCATATTAGTATCAAAGTTGTCCAGTGAGTTTTAGAAAAATAAGGAGCTTTCTTCTGAAAACAAGTGGTTCTTTACACTCAAAGGTTTCATAATCCTTTCTTCAAAAAAGAACGAGGTGTTGTGCGAAATGCAAGCAATAAGAAGTGTTGACATTAGGAGTAGCACTTCGAACATCTTCTGCTATCCTGCCGACAGAGTGGTAACAAACATGTTATGGAAGCCAAAGACTATTTTGAGTGAACGTACTTTCCCTTCACAGTTGTTGGAATATTTGATGATTAACATCTTTCATCATCAGTTCCCATGATACTTAACATTTTCATCCAATAAGAATTATACATAGAGTTGTTTTATCAATTCAAACCAATTGTAATTGATATTTACCACTGAAGGTATGAATTCGATTTGTGCCTGTCTACATGCTATCAAAACCAGTTTTCGTATGAAATTTAAGATGACGAGATAAAAAGGTTGTTGTTTTTTGTTTGTACTTAAACTCGAAGTTTACATTCTATTGACAAGTCATTCCTATTTCAACATGAATCGTATTTATCTTCTACTTCTGTTAACACTATGCATCTTAGTTGCATCATCAAATCATTCTTCGAAGATGATCCGTCTTTGAGAAGTTTTTTGACCACTTCAAATCCAAGACCTTTATTAGCGCCAGTGACAAGTATGACCCGCTGTTGTTGTTTTGTTGATGCCATTGGAAAGTAATTTGATTTTTTCCTATAGAATAACTGAGAGAAAATTTCTAAAACAAGAATAGAAAATATACATCGTTCAATGCTTTATATACGGCAGTCACCATCATTAAAACGGAGAAAACATGCATTGTCATTGTTTACATCGTTCTTTTCGTTCTCTTAGTGCGACAGAGTATGACCTGTGCTATCGAGTGCATCGAGAATGTGTTGAAGCGCCGAAGCTGACGCGAAGAAAGAAAGAAACAAATGTCGACAATGGAGCAACGAGAAATATGCCTTGCTATAGTCTTATGATGTCTAGTGCATTAAAGAGAGAGGCCGTGTTATTTTGGTGTTCAAGAGATCTTTGAAAGAAAATGAAAGTAGAGAACTGAAAACGATTAATAAGAAAAATCTAAAATTCAACAAGAAAATGAAAATATTTTGATAGTCTATTTACAGTCATGACGGTCATCTATTCAACGAAAAAATAAACGCAAGAAGTTTCTTGCCCTTCCTAAAAAATATGTCCCTGCCCGCCTATACTTTGTTGGGCCAAAAATTTTTTGGCCCGTCAATAAAGACCTTGCCCATCGTTTTCTTCCGACGCAACAGAAGTTTGCCCATTGGTCTAAAAATTATGGTTACGCCGCTGTGCCCATGTGCCTCTCTGACCGAGATACGAGTTAATTACTGAAAATGTCATTAATAATAATTAATCAATAACTCACGATCTTGATTAGTTAGAAGTGTGAAACTTTCGCCATTTGTGGGAATAGATATTGCCTGTTCACTATGAGAATCTCAGGCTTATAAATCAAACATTTCACAAGATATGAACTTTTTACGGAGTTTTTAGTGAAAATTCATCATGAAAAACCCAAAACATTGTTCGTGCGTTTTAAAGCCTCTTCTCTTGTTACTGATCCTCAGTGGCTCTTAGCGACCAATATCTAGATGAAATAAACTGTTACTGAGCCAATAAAGGCATTGAAAAGATGAGAACAATTTTTTGGGCTTTTCATGGTGAATTTTCACTAAAAACTGCGTAAACCGTAAAAAGTTCATATCTTGTGAAATGTTTAATTTATAAGCCTAAGATTCTCACAGTGAATAGGCAATACCTATTCCCACAAATGGTGAAAGTTTCACATTCTAACTAACCAAGATCGTGAGTTATTGATTAATTATTATTAATCATATTTTCAGTAATTAACTCGTATCTCGGTCAAAAAGGCGCATGGGCACACACCAACTTGGGGTTTTTCATTACTCACTATTCCCTACATGATGAGAATAGTCGGAGTCAAAAAGCGATTTATCACCTCAAGAGGTTCCCTCGTAAGAAAAAAGTGTCGAGCAAGGCGTCAAATATTAATTTGCGCATATTTAGATCGTCCTACCGAAGATGAGCCACGTTGTATATGATAACCTCAGTTTACTTCGGTTCTAATATGACGAGAGAGCAGCATGACAACATGGCGTTAAATTTTTTTCTTGAACGCTAGAAGATACTGAACCCCACTACTCAGGTATCTTTTCGAAATTTTCGATAAGGTTTAGGTCAGAACTTCGCTTACTTATACTGTATTCTAAGCATGACAGAAATGGCAAAGTGTCCACCTATCAATTCGAGCAGAAAGCACCATGAGAACTTTTCCGAATTTTGGACTTTTGACGCTGACCATTAATTTGAAAAGTAAAATATCAAAAATAAGGCTCTGTTAGTCTCTAGTCACATGTGTTTTTGTCAACTTAAGATCAGCCCGAGCTCTCCATAACCTTTCGTTACTAAGAAATCTTGCAGTTACGAATAGTCCTCTTTTGGTCACTATTGTGACGACATCTCACAAACCAAAAAATTTCGTCACCATACTTTTACAAGGTCAGCATCTCTCAAACGTTTGGTCAAGATCGGACTTTACTTTCAGATATAGGTTTCTGACGGGGGAATTCTCTCGCGATGGCAGTTGCTATTGTGCGTATCCTACTGACAAGAGACTTATCGCTGTTTAGGTGACCCGTTGCTTAACAAAATTTCTGTTTCTTCTTTTGTATTCTCTGTAACGTAGGTGAATATAAAACATATTAATAGAGGAAGTTAATAGATTACCTATTACTACTAATAGATCAAATCGAAGTATAATAGATTGTTATACAGTAGACAGTAGTCAAACTTATAATTTTTAATTGCTTTTTAATTTGAATTTTCCAAACAACTTACTCTTTTTTTATACTATAAAAATTTGATGGTTTTTTATTCAGACATCATTTATTCGATTTTGGGAAGAAGCGGTGCTTACTATGAATCTAGTCCTTATTCTGCCAACATCGAGAATTAAAATAAAAATAATAAAAGAGTACCCGTCTGCACTTTTTGTGTCAATTTGAAGTGTACGAGTTGTATTAAATATTGATCTATTTTGCAGAAAAAGTTTCTTCTTAGTTTTTGAAATATTAGCCTGTCAATATTGCGGCTTAAAATTGGCAAAATATATGCTTTCCAGTTTCATTAGAAAATGTTACCAATTTTAAATTACGCGAAAATGATTGATGATAATGATGATATCGAGTAACCAGGTATTATCTTTCAATTGTTCTTCTCTTTGACTTTAAAAAGGCAGATGCTGTTTTTATTTTATACTCTTTGATCATACTATTCTTAGTTCTGGTTCTTTTTTGTTATATGAGCACAGAACATTCAGAAGAGAACAATTTTTCTGTTTATCGAACAAAGTAAGAAAACGAAAAAATTATCGAATGTGCCCTAGTTGTAATTTATTCCGTATTCTGTCAACTTCGTTAATTAAAACCGAACGAATTAGAGAGGCTCCTTTTTCACTTTTTGCACTAATCTGAAGTACACAATCTGTGCTGTATACTAGTCTGTATTTTAGAAACAGATCCCTTGTAGTTTTCAAGATATAAAGCTGTCAATGTCACCGCATAAGGGTAGTAAAGCCTATGGATTCCATTCAATACTCATATTTACTGATTGTTAATAGCCTTGTTTCCAAAATTCTATTAAGTTACAAAACATTTATGTATTAATTGTTTTATGAGATTATGTTTCACTGATCGCTGTCTTATAAGAAAGTTTGAACAAGATGAGCCTATCTTCCGGAAAATGATTTTGACTTCATTATGTTTTTTACTTATTTGAACACACATTATCTCTGACTATCATGACCCGAAGAGAAAGCCGGAAAGTCATGGTGGTCAGAAAGAGTTTATTTAACTGCTGAATATAAGAGAAGAAAGTTGTTTATGATTTGTCAAACGTTTATCCCAACATTGAGAGCCACATATCTCAAAAACTGAAAAGGGTCTTTTCTAGAAAATAGATCGGTATATAGTACAACTTGTGTACTTCAAACTAGTATAATCATTGAAGATGGACCCTCTCTAGTTCATTTAGTTTTAATCTGAGAAGTTGGCAGAATATCGGCTGAGCACTGCTTCTTTTGTACATGGAATAAATGAATATATAGATTAAAACAGAAAGTTTGTTCTTTTCTATAAAGAGAAATAAAGTTCTATACACATATATACAAAACATGTATGTATATAATAATCCTTTTATGAGATTATATCTCACTAATCTGTCATACGTGAAAGAAGATCAATCTATCTTTTGGAAGAATAACTTTTACTTCATTATAGTTTTTACACGTTTGAACACACATTATCTCTGACTATAATGACCCGAAGAGAAAGTCGGAAAGTTATGGTGGTCAGAAAGAGTTTTTCTAGCTGCTGAATATAAAGGACGACAGTATGATTTGTTAAACGTTTATCCCAACATTGAGAGTCACATATCTCAAAAACTAAAAAGGGTCTTTTCTAGAAAATAGATCGGTATATAGTACAACTTGTGTACTTCAAACTAGTATAAGAAGTGGAGATGGACCCTCTCTAGTTAATCTAATTTTAATCTGAGAAGTTGGCAGAATATCGGCTGAGCACTGCTTCTTTTGGACATCGAATAAATGAATATCTAGATTAAAATAGAAAATTTGTTCTTTTCTATAAAGAGAAATAAAGTGCTGTGCACATACATACGAGCACATAAGAAAAAATTTTAAACGGAAGAAAAATAAGATCAAAGGAAAGAAAAGTGAACGCAGTGTGTTTGATGTCTACCGTTGAATATAGTGTAATATACCGTGAAAACCTCCAACGGAGCCACCGGGTCCAAAAAATCAAGAGGGTCCCAACGAGATCTTTGCGCCGTACAACGTAACTTGTCGCGCTGATTCCGAATATGTAAAAATCCTGAGGTATTCTAGTCTAGAAAAAAACCATCAAATTTTGATATGATTCTCGAAATCACATTCTTCATCGGAAAGAAAATTCTCTACATATGAGTATTTAACTTCCAATAACAATCATCAGTTCGGCCTGGCCAGCTAACTCTACCTGCGTACGTAATTCCGTGACGTTTTTCTATGATTTTGTTTTATTTGCAGAAATTTTTGAAAAAGTCAGAACTCAAAAGTAAATAAACCATTTTGTAGACAAT
>CAJNOQ010006031.1:0-14249 GCA_905250885.1 Didymodactylos carnosus
CATTTATTGTTACAAGATCATATGGTGATCGTTTACTTCAGGTAGCAATTACAACTTTTTTTCTGACGATAGGTAAAAACGCCATGTATTTGAATGAAGCTGCCATCAATAGAAACAAAGGATGCCTTGACTGCTATATTTGAGAACACGCAAGAACGCAAAAGAATCGAGCATGCATCTTCTTTTATCATTATAATTAAGTCAGACTCAATTAGTTTTGAAAACCTTTTACATAGTAAGATAGAGAATTGTCTCCTCTATCCCGGAATCTAACATTTCCTCTTATCATTTGAAAAATGACTGAGAAAATCGAGATTTACGAAAAAGAAAACATTTTCTGCTATCAATAGGAACACTGACTCTATACGTCTTATTTGCATGAAGCCTAGTCTATACAGAGAAGAAACAAAAAACAAAATGTAACAGTTTTCTCTTACATGTTATACAGTGAAGTATATGTAAACGACACACGGGCAAAAAACAGCTCATAACCCAATCATTTCTGACTCAAACTTAAATAAATTATCACTGTTACAATCGGAAGACTTTTCCCACCCAAGAATGTAAAACATCTAATACTTCCACGGAAGAACTCGGCAAAAGGACATATTCAAAGTTAACTCAATTTTTCTCCAAGTGAAACAGGATCATGAAAATTTTGCTTTCATGCCGAAAGTTAGAGAATTTTTCGTAGATTTAGTTATATTATTGTGGAGTTGCGATATTTTCTTTTCCACGTTTAACAGTTTATACCTGCAGAATTTTCGATCTTTTCACAATACAATCGCAGCAATATGATTCTCAGGGTGAATATACAGCAATGTAGAACGAAGTAAGGGAAGGGAAAAACAAATCTTTCTTAGATTCGCTTAGTCACATAGCTGAACCATCTTTTCTTAATCGCCAATGGAGACTAAAAAGAACCTTCTTCCTCACATAATTCTTCAAATATGGCTCAACTTTGTGATAAGTGAACAGAAGGAAACTTTGCACACTTACCTAGCTGATATTGTTGATTCAAACTCGAGAAGTTCGAGGAGGAAGGACTTATGAAGAATGGAGAGGTTTATCTATTTAATAGCTTTTATTTCCGTGGACCTTATTACATCATGTTCTCGAAGAAAAGTCCGAGTAAAACATGATTTAATCGACTGCCACTTTGTCACTGGAAAATAGTAAAAATATTGTTATTTTCTTGAATCTTAATTGTTAGATCTAAAGTTTTTTGGGAGCAGATGTGACTTGCGTCGATGTGATCGGAACATTTCAGCCGTACAAAATGCCCTTGTGCTGATGTTTTGATGTGTAAAATATCTTTTTGCTGAAAATTAGTTTTTGAGATGATGTGAAATTGAGGAAAACGTTCGTATATTATGTAATCCGCTGCTATAGGGGAAGGAGGTTAGGAAAAATTATGCTTGATTGAACTATGGGAATGGAGATTTACTGAATGATTATGTATGTAATGTTTGAAATGATAATCGCTTAACTAGTGACAAGATTTGTTTATATTTATGATAAATCACCGAGTCATAAAAGATTTTAGGAGATGCTTGTTTACATTTTTGATCTAGCATCTGATAGTACCAATTTGGATGATAATTGATCTATTTGAACGCATGATTACAAAACCAAATGAAATGAAATTTTGTCCATCGATAAATGATCAAACTAGAAAAGAACGTGTGAAAAATGTGGATTGTATCATCAGTTGCAACAATGAAACATCGTTACAAAATACACAGTGTCAAATATTTAAAACAAACAAAATATGTTGAAACAAAAACATCAGATAGAATCGATGGTAATGGATAACCAGACTCTCGAATGGCCAATCGAGCAGTCGAAATGATGCCGTCGAGCTAGTTGCAAAATGAGACTTTCGATCTTCAAAATCAACTTGCATGCAACTAGGAACCTTATTTTCGATCTCTCGACTACTCGATGACCGGCTCCGTAAAACAGATGTGCCGAAGGGACGAAAGATGAAAAACTCCCGAGCTCTCCGCGCATCTGTTCTGTAAACTCGGTCACCGAGTAGTCGAGGGATAGAAAATAAAGTTCCTACATCCACACAAACTGATTTTCAGAATCTAAAGTCTCATTTTTTAGGATCTCGTCGACGTTCTCGATTGATTTTTTTCTGCTTGCATAGATCATTATGGTTTAAATGAAAGTGATAAAGAAGACGAAATGGATGTAGAAGAAGGAATCGTAATATATAGATGTTTAAACTGAAGGACAAAAAAAGGCTTTTCTGGTGTAGTTGTGTTTCTAAATATCGCTAGTGATTCGGTTCACCTCTGATATAAAAGTATTCACTAGCTATGTCTGCGTGTTATTTGAACGAAAACAAAATATGTGTCAAATAAGAAAATTTTCTTTTCTGGTATATAAAGATGTATATACACAAAACAGAAAAGTATTGCGTACATGGGATATTGTGTGACAAAACATGTGCGAAGACAAAAAATGTACTTTTGATTTCAGTGAAGATACGCCTATATACTGAATGAAATATATTTTGAGGTCAATCCCTGTGAAATGAATTGCATCATGTTCCTGAAGAGAAAGCCGCGTAAAATATGGTGAAATTAGTGTCCCACTGCCTCCAGAAAAAGCTCTTCGGAGAGAGAGTTTGTTCGATCTTGAAATTTGTGATTCTTCCTGTTCCGTGACTCAAGCTGAAACCTCGTACAAGAAGCAAGATTTCTTGACAGAAAATAAAATTCCTTATCTTCCTTCAGATTAGGCATGCACCAGTTAAAAACTGGTGGTAGGGCTTCTAGAAAAGTTATTATAAGTCGTATATAAAGAATTACAGAGAGTTGCGGAATCTCTCATTTTGTAGAGAAATGTTTGCTCTTGAAAAATCTGCTGTGAAAAGAAATTTGAAGTTAATGATATAAACCAAAACGTCCACTGTTTTATAAATTGTGCGGATTTTATAGAAATCATATTAGCGATGACGATTTCATACATATAAAATCCTCGACTATTAGGTGTATGAACCCTTTCAAAATCAAAAGTGAAAAATTACTTTATATACTTTATAAAATCAATTTCGATTTTCTTGTTCTCTATTTTTGATTCCGCGTCCCTTTTCTAGCATTTTATTGGCTTTCGCAGAAATATTTCGCTCAAAGGTTAGTTCGACTTTTCTCGCAAAGTTCTAACCTTATTCAGACTAAATAAAAATGAAGAAAAGATTGAAGAGAAGTAGAAAATCAGACAGAGCTGGGCAAGTCAGGAGTTTTTCAAGTCACAAGTCAAGTCGAGGTCGGAAAATTTTTTTTCACCCAAGTCAAGTCACTCCTCGAATCTTCTTCCTCCAAGTTTGATTAAAATTAGGCAGAACATAAAATTTGCTAGCACTTTTTGGATGCGTATAGCCTCAGAAACTCTATCTCATGGTAGTAAAAGTCTAATTTAAACGAAAATCTCTTACTAGAAATCATTTGACTTGAAAAAAGTTGCTCAAGTCAAGGCACACCCCAACAAATTTTGGACCCAGTCAAGTAAAGTCTGACTTGACTTGACTTGGACTTGAGGCATTTTTGACTTGACTTGTCCAGCTCTGAAATGGAAGCTGTCTCCAGTGAGAAACTGACCAACAGTTCTACTTCATTTAGAATACTTTTCATAAAACTTAAAGCTTAATAGTAAAAAATAAAAACAGCGTCTTGACAGAAGTCTGATAAGATACCCAAGACGTGGAGTGAATGTTTATCGTCTGCCCCACACTATTTTGACGAATCTGTTTATAGTTCTTCCCATTTGATCTTTATACTTCTGAAGAACAGCAGCAATCAAATTATTGACTTTATTGCACGATGTTTTACCCAGTTTTTTCTTCGGGAACATCATGCAAAAAGGTGATGATTCGAAAAAAATGCATGTTCACACTAAGTTTGAGGCTTATCTATTATTTAGCGAGTTGGTGACAGAACAAAGTTTTCATTTTTCGGTCATGATTTCCGCCAAATTAACTTTTTCAGCAAGCTTGATTACATCATGTTCTCGAAGAAAAGTCCGAGTAAAACATGATGTAACAAGACTTTGAAAAACGAATTTTTAACCATTGAAAAACGCGAAAGATACGATGCGTGACTTTCTTGAAACGGACGGTTGGATTTCCTGATATAGGCGCGTATCTCGAATTAGTCGTTCCATAAAGAAAATCAGCTAATTAGTATGATTATCTTTCATGTGAGGCGCCTTTTCTATGATCTACGCGCACTTAATTTTAATTAGTGCAGAAAGCGACTTCTTTGATCTGTTTTGCGCTTATTCTACGCGCTGGAACATGCTGAATTTAATTTTAATATTTTCAGCTCAAGAAATACTGTAGTTTCGCTAAATTTTGTTACATACGATACACTGCGTCTTGCATAGTGCAACCGTTGGTTCTTATGGCGCCAATGAGACCGTTGCTATAGGCCATAAGAATGAATTTCGCTATAAAGAGTCGAAAAAGTTGAAACAAAAACGGGTTTCACCAAAGTTTCACGATCACCAGAGTATATAGCCTAGATTATATGGGTAAAAGGAAATCAAATAAAAACACGCGTCTCAGAAGTTGGTTTTTTCATATGTGTTACATAAAGTAAGGCCCAAATTTTTTTGAATTCCTCAGTTATTATCAATACTGATAAATGATCAATATTCATTTCAGTTCAGTTTATTCTGGCATAGCCATGGATACACGAAAAAAACATTGCTAGTGCAAAAGTTTGTAACAAAACAAACTGCGTTTGATTAAGAATCTAGGCAGATAACTTTGTCGACATGCTCATAGAGGAAGAAGAAAAGATACATAAGAAGATATTTGTTATTCATCGTTTCTTACGTCTATATCTTTCTTCTATATCTGTATACAACTTTATTTCTATTTATAGAAAAGAACGAATTTTCTACTTTAATTGAGATATTCATTTATCACATCCAAAAGAAGCAGTGCTCATTCTGTATTCTGCCAACTTCGAGAATAAATTAACTAGAGAGGATCCATTTTCACTTCTTATATGAGTTTGAAGTGCACAATGTACTATATACCGATGTATTTTCCAGAAAAAGTGCATTTTTGATTTTCAAAAAACGAAACATTCATGTCTATATAATCCACGCACTAGTTCAGCTAGATGACGTTTTCTTCTTTCTATGCATACTATAGAGACACAGATATAAAGCAAGGAATAGAGACAAGAACAAATTTTATCGTTTTATCCAAAAGAAAGATTCCCTTCACTATGAAATTAACGGTTATTCTGGCAACTTCCCAGATTAAAAAGTTGACAAATTTGAAGGTATCCTTCTCCAGTTTTTTCTGCCAGTTTGAATTACACAAGTTGTACTCTATGCTAAGCTATTTTTTGGAAAAAGGTCTCTTTTAGTTTTTAAGATATAGAAATCTCAATATCACAGACTAACGTTAGTAGAATGTATGAATTTCACTTTAATTTTAGAAATTGCACGAATTTGGAATGACCAACATAACTTTCTTGATCACTTTTCGGAATATCATAGTCAGAGAAACCCGAGTTCTACATTTATCTTTTCCAGTGAAATCACTAAAATTAAATGAAACGGATCCATTTTACTAACTTTTATCTATGCTATTGACAGCTCTATTTCTTAAAAACTAAAAGAAACCTTTTTCTGAAAAATTTGGCAAATATATTACAATTTGTGTACTTCAAATTAGTATAAGAAGTGGACAGGTCCTCTCTAATTATTCCAGGTTTAATTAGCAAAGTGAGCAGAATGCAGAATGAATTTAGAGCTAGGGCGCATTCGATAATTCAGTCTTTTGCTTACTTTGTTCGTTAAAGAGAAAACGTGTTGTGTACTCATATACGAAAAAAGAATTAGAATTAAGAATTGTATGATTGAACAGAATAAAAAACATGGCTGTTTTCCTGTGAGAATTATTTATAGCCGAATAGATAAAAATGTATACAGATCATGTCAAGTCTACAAATTACAAAATATTATATACAGCATATGCACACTAAATGTAATTTGTTAATTTATAAGAAAATGTGCTCGCTATAAGACAAGTATAACGATTATATTATCATATAAAATTCCGAGAAAACTTTTCTCAAATAGATCAGTCTCTTATAAGTGATCACTTTTACGTCCAGTCTCGATAAATGAAACTTTAAGACACTTATAATTCGGAACAGAGATAAATTTCTCAGAAAAAGGTTTCTTTTAGCTTTTAAGAAATAGAGCTGTCAATAGCATAGATAAAAGTTAGTAAAACGGATCCGTTTCATTTAATTTTAGTGATTTCACTGGAAAAGATAAATGTAGAACTTGAGTTTCTCTGACTATGATGTTCCGAAAAGTGATCAAAATTTAATATTTAGCTCAAAAGATAGAGAATTTAATTCTCTAAGAAACTGCCGATTTTCAATTATTTCGAAATTTCAGCAGAATATTCACGATATTCAAATATTCTAATTTTCTAAAACGGTACAGAATAAGCTTAACTTGTTTAGCAAAACGTTGCTGATCTTTCAATTCAACTTATAGATAATTATTTTAACGTCAAAAGATGCAGAATTTTACGTTGTACAATCGGACACTATTTGTGTTAAATGATTATTCTTTTTTGCGAGAAGGAAAGCCCTAAATTGACTGACTTACGTAGAAAATCTATATTATCGGCATTTTGCCCTCAAACTCAAAATTTTTTTTTGATTAATAAATCTTTTTAGTCGGATACGCTAAGAAGAACTTCAGTTAGGTAGGTGATCAATTTTCATAACGTAACGTTTTAGTATTTTTATTTCCACAGTGACGATTCAAAAATAATTTCAAAATAAAATCGACAGTTTCCTCGATAATTAAATTCTCTGTCTTCTGAGCTAAATATTAAATTCTTAATATAAATTTTAATATACAAATCGTTTAGTCAATATATATAAAAATTTAATAGAAAAATGGCTTCAGGACTACTGAACCACCCCCGCAATCATTTTCATGGATGAAGGAATGTATCGGTCTGTCTCGAAGATGAAAGACAAGCATGACTTTGATAATATATATTTGATTGGGGGTGACTTTCACGCCTTGAAAAATTATATGGTGATGGGGGATCGGGAATACGAGAATTGCTCGGTATGATCTTTCAAGGCGCGACACTCCGATCAATCATTGATGTAACCAACTTTAATAAATCAATTCGAGCTGTCAAAACTTCTTTATACAGCAATAGGCATCAATTGTATGAATGAATTTTTGTCGCACAAGGATTTAGATCCATCTCTTCAGTCGATATTGAGCACAATACCGACCTTCTTCACCACCGATGAACATAAACAACAATGGTTTTCAAACTTAAAATCTAAAATAGAAGAGATAGATTTTGAAACATAATTCAGTAGCTATTGCGAAGAAAAATCAACACAAATTTCAAGTTTTAAATTTTGTAAGTGAGGCAGAAAAAAGAATCCGGCAAAAAAATCGATAATGCATATTTTATACTTTTTCAGGGTAGTGGGTATTGAGAGTCTTATTGGAACCATGTATTATCCTGTTGATTGTCGTGCGGAGTGGCTATTACATGGCCAGAAACTCTTCATGGAGTCGAATGGTGTCACTATTTTTTGTTCATAATAGACGAAAATAAGCAAAAGTCGGGGCAAGAAATCTAGCCGATCTTCAAAGAATGCCGCAACAACTCTCTCGTCGTCTGGAAAAATCGTTTGTCATGAAACGTACTGATCGTACGTTTTTCAGTATTCCGGTTGATCAAGCGTTAGAATGCAGTGTCAATCGATTAGGTATGAGGTACTACAGAAGACTATATAAGAGCCCGTGCAATGAAAGGGTATTTGCTCTAGGTAAAGGCAAGAACGGCGTGTCCGGGAAATTCAGTAGTCCGGGAATAGAGAGTTTTTGTCAAACACTAATATTCCGGACAATGATCTATTCCGCCATTAATGACATCGTCGAAATCGAGACCGATGACAACGACAGTCACATCACATGTCAACAAAATAGACTGGAACTGGATATGCGTGATTTACAAGTAATAGTGACAACGTTAAATGAAGAAAAGCTATTTCGCGATCATAAACAAAATTTAACGCAGCTGTTATCTGCGAAGATAATTCATGAGGCAATTGTAGATGATATTTGTTCAAGTTTCGATCGTGGTGAGCTGGAACTGAAAAAATTCATTAAAGAGCGATTAATTGACAGATCAGTTGATATCGATGCCAAAATGCAAACGATGAAAACGTTGAAGTTGATTGATACAGACACTTACGGACTCAATAAACCAAAAGCGCAAAAGAAAGTAGGTGTTCACTAATTGCATTCTATCCACTGTATCTCGAAGTGGTAATCGTGGTTTAACCAAGATAACTACCTAAACTATGTGATAATATCATGTAGTTTTTAAATATTGTAGACCCTTCAATATCTGGAATCGAAATTGCGCGATATTGTGGTGCTGAACACACAAAATCCCGAAATACGAGTCGTCGAATTTTTAGAACACGAATTCTCTCCCGTACCGGCTTCGTTATCTGATTCCTTCAACCTATTAAATCAGTCAAACAAAAGCAAAGTCGTTGAGTATTTCCAGCAAAATTTTTCAAACAGTTTTGGCCTGTCCCTGTTAAACGATCAGTTCTCGAAATCTGCACTGTTCATTATTACGATTTAGAGCCAACAAACGAACAAAATAAATGACTGCTGCTGTACAAAAATTAATTTTTATCTACACTGTTAATTGATGGAGGAATTTTATTGCAACATCCCCCGACAAAAATGACACCGTTTCTTCCTACGCCGTCGATTTGTTCAATATAATTATGAGAACATCAACACAGCACGAAAGAGTCGACATTCTTTTTGACTCACAAGAAAGTAGAGGTCAGTGAATTATTTCACCGGTATGTTAGATTTTAAATACCGCCATTACATTTAGAAACAAAATCATTTATTCGACGTTATGCCAGTCGAAAGAAAAACACGTATCATTTAGAACCAACATCAAGACTAGAATATAAAAAACAAGAATACAACACCTTCATTAAAGAAAATCGAGCAGCATTAGTCGTGTGTGTTCGCAATGTCTGGCTACAACAGTTTTGTTTGGTGCCTCAAAATAAATTGGTTTACGTTGCCGGTCCGAATAACAAGTGTTATCGATTAACATCACAAGGATGTCAAGAAGATATGTTACTTGAATCCAATCACATCGAAGTTGACACTCGATTATTTGTTCACATGAAAAATATTGACGAGTTTTGCTGCTACAACACAGCGGTTATTCAGTCATGTGACACAGACATCTTAATTCTCGCGATCTCCTACAGTAGCAACTTTGAAAATTTGTCCATACTCATTGATCGAACAACTCTTGCCAATCGTCGTCAGCAACAAAAAGAACAATATGTCAATTGTTCCGAAGTTGCTGAGGTATGATTTTGGCATTACCAAGTGAGAGAACACCACCGTTTCTGTAGATGACAGCTATCTACCAAAAAAAGAATCGTATAACTAGATCTAATCTATTTGTGGGTTGTAGCTGAGAAAGAAATTAGATACATGCAATAAGAATGGAACTATAGACAATTTATCCGGAATCATTTCTTTTTGCAGAAGATAGCGTAGTATTCAAATCCAACAATTCTCTTGGCTCTTCATGCACTTTCCAGCTGTGATACCACCAGTTATATTAAAAACATATCCAAGAAGACAATTATACAAAAATATTTTGCCAACAAAATACCCGTACTGTTTCACTGCAGGGTGAAGAGAGCAGAATTAAATGATTTTATAAGTTACAGAAAGAAAAAATGATGGTTTGGCAATACGTTTACACACTTTTATAACAGAACACAAAAATAAAAAGCTCACTGCATTCTAATGCTACCGTCCGTTTTCATTCAAACGATTATTCTTTGCTCCTTTATATGTATTCTCCTCCTCCCGAGGAACAAGTTCATCACATATATAAATACGTGAAGAGAGAATAAGAGTATTATTTTATTCCGGTAAAATTTTGGAAAGCGCTGTACATTTGGAAACAAAGTCTGTTCAGTTATTGTTTTACAGGTACGAGTTGTTGTGGTCGTTTTGTTTGTATTAAATGTGGTTGAAAGGTGTTGCGAGTACTATGACATGGTGCAGTTCGATTGGTGTCAATGGTACAATGATTAAGACAAATGAGATAACGTAAATATTTTTTGATTAATTGTTTGAACTGTTTCCGAAGTGATGGAGAAACTGTCATGTAGATATAAAAATTGAATGCATAACCTATATAGCTAAGAACTCCAGTGATGGTGAGACCAACACTTTCTTGTGCTTGTCGAAGAGTACTTTTCGGCGTATACATGGTCAATAAAGTGTAAATTGTCTGCGTTGTATATGCAATCATGCCAAATAGAACAAACAAAGCTTGAGCACCGACCATTCGTGTTAATTGTTGTTGAATTTGTGTACGCATTTGTTCTTGATGTAGATAATTAATATTCGCATATGCTAAGACAGCAAAGACAATCATGATAAAAGTAGGAATGATACCAAGCAGAAATGGTGTAACAAAGTATGCTATGTAGCTTCGATAGACTAGACTATCAGAAAGTGAACATGAAGTGATATTAGTAGTCTTGGAAATGTTAATCTGATTATAGATGATCAAGGGTAAACTGTGTAAAAACGAAAAGAAAAATGTAAGTAAGACTAAATGACGAGCTATCTTCACTGTGGAAAACTGACGAAGACGAACATGTCTTGATGTTGATAGGTATTGATCGATCATCGCCCAAGTAGTACAAAATAGGGAAGTAAGAGAGGACACGTGTCCAAAATATTGACGTAGTTTGCACCACACTAATGATGTTGATGATGGATCCAAATTAAAGTTCGGCAGAATAATACGAGAGAGAAAGGAAGTATTAAATAATACTAAATTACCGATGGATGCTACTAGAAGATAAGTAGATGATGGATTCTTTTGTAATCGTTTCATCGAAAGAAACATCAGTAGACATAAAACGTTACTGAAAAGACCAGAAACATAGAAGAACGAAGCAACGTATAGATTTATTTGTTTGCTAATGTAATTCAAATAGACGGTACTCGTCGACGACATCTTCGATTATTCCTTCAATTTTCGACAGAAGTGAATATAGAAAACTGAACGTATACTGTTTGTCTATGTTTTATTAAATAATGAAAATGAGAAAGATGGAAACTCGTTTACTCGATATTATTCAGTAGAAAACAGCAAGAGTCATTGACGTCGTTCTTGTTCAAAATGAGTTAATTAGTTTCATCGCAAGAAAGTCACACGAAATATAATGAGACACAATGTGTGTTCGTACCGTTTTCTGCACGTCTCTACATCTTATTAACATCGATTATGAATATAGCAAGTAATGTAATCTACTTACTGACCTATAAATAAAAAATTTCAGTACAATTTTATGAAATGCATGACCGAACGAATAAACAGGTGAGCGTGTTTTACTATTGTCACACCTTCACGTCCTCACGCTCATCCTGGAACATTGAATACAAAATGCTAACCAAATTATTCGAAAGTTAACAGAAAACAATTATATCAATAATTTTAAAAAAAAGTCTGTTATTTAAATGTATATGTAGAGACAGTTTTTATCATCATTCTACTAAATAATTCCAAAATTGCAAAGCACCAAAATCAATAAAAGAATGGCACTTACAAGTTATATTTTCTCATTTTTCTTGTTTCTTATTGATAATGTTCTCAATAAAGTATTACAAAGAACGAAAACATCAATAAACAGACGTTGAATGGATAGTATGAGATCCTATTAGTAGATCGATGTTTACTTGTGAATACTGCAGTCATATTGAAAGAAGACTTATTTTCTGATGAATATCAACTGAGTATTGATAATGATTTCTTCTATTTTATCATATAAAGACGCTAATTATACTTCACAACTCATTTTTTCAAATACGTTCAATAAAATCTACAATTATTGATCGAAAGGAAAAACTTGAAAACAATAATTGGAAAATATTTTTCATTTGATTAAATAGATAAACATATTATGAGAATAAATGAAGAAATTTTGTCAGATTATTGTGAATAAAATAAGATATTGATCTATAAATAAAAGTGTTCATTTTATTGACCATCAGTTAATATTAAAGTAAATAAATAAATCATCGTAATATCCATTGCAAAGAGATGTTATTATGCATACATTTGATCATACAAGTAGGAAGATTCTCTGAATAGATCATTTTTTGTAAGTTAGTTTGTGAAACATATTATCGTTGGCATTGGAAATAGAAACATTCATTAAGCAGAGATGTAGAATGCTTGTAGTGATTTTCATCAAAATAGATCATACGAATATTTCTGGATCCATGTCGTTTAGACTAACTAATTGGAGATATTGCATACGATCACAGATCGATAAAAAATTGCACTTCTTCTAGTTCAATCATCCCCTCTATATTAACTGTCGTCATTTTATTAATTAATTCGTACTTGAGTACTTGAAGAAAAATCTCTTCATCTTCTTTCGACAAACAACTAAATAGCCACGTTGGCAATACAGGGTGTTTCATAAGTCTAGAGGCTTGACAAAAATCAGTTCTTATGCAAACAAAAAGTGGTCTCGAATCGAATGTTTTTATATGAGGTTGAAGTACTCGTGACGCTCTTTCAAATGGCGTATTGCGATATGATATCTTCTCTTGTGATAATAAAAATATAAGCAAGAGAATGTGATGATAAAATTTTCGGAATCGATCAGCATGAGTTTTTATTCGAAAAAAGAAAAAACGCTTCTTTACAACTACATATATTAGTTCAATTACATAAAAATATGACTTAACTATCGCGTATCTGTTCTTCACCACTTTTAGTCACTTTACCAAGTCTGCTAGAAATTTTATCAGTAATTTTTTAAGGTCCACCAGACCATTTTCCATCATAAATTGATCCTCTTTTCAATAAATAATGTATTTTATATATCAGAACATGTCGCTTCATATTTCGCGGATTGTCTGATTGTCCTAGGAAATCGGCAGTATCAGATACAGTCCAGCTAGAATTATGACGATATAATAACAACACGAGTGGTAGGAACAATTTTTCTTCTTGTGATCGAGCTGTCCGACAAAACATGATATCAGAATATGTGAAAAATGTCGAAACGAATATCAAATGAAAAAAAAATTATCAAATCAAACTGAATTAAAAAAACAAAAGTAAACGAATAATAGAAATCGACATGTACTTTTTTTATAATTTACTTATGCTGTGTTAGAAGCTACTGATGAAATGGTCCATCATACAATATAATCAATAAATGTTTTAAAGGGAAAAGGATATGAGCACAATAAAAATAAAATTTTTCGTTCTGCACACACAGTTCTTTTTTTCCTTACGCACGTGATGTGATCGTCTATTTCCTCCATTTCAATTCGATTACTCAACATGTTGAGTATCTATTTCCGAACTCAAAAATTCTGCTTTTCATTCTTATTCTTTCCGAAAAATAAGCGGCGTCGCATGCAATACACAATATTTGTTACTAATACTACTGCTTTGTTACTAGCACTATAAAATCATCGTCTTCAATATCATACACATGTGTGTTCATAAAAATGTCCCTTTTTTCTCGCTTTTCTGCACTACATTCCATTTCTAGCATGCGATATAACTTTTGCATCATAGTATACAACGGTTTTTTTGCTGCATTTGTTGAAGAAAAGTATAACCGGGACAAAAGATCATTTCCCTTCTCAACTCCTTGCATGTTGAAAGCCCCTAAATCTTCTTTCTCGTCAAACTCGTACAAGTGATTTCCAAGTATGTGAAGATACGGTGTCACATTACTTCGTAAACAAGCAGCATTGAACGTTTGAAGAAACTGAACACAAGCACTTTTCAGATTTGTTCCACGTTTCAAGGGATCAATTTTTAGAAGATCAAGTATTTCTCGAAAATCATTCACTAATTTTTTGGCATCAGCTATAGTATTTCCATCTAAAAGCTTGTCATAAGGAAAATTTTTAAAAAACAAATCCTGCAAAATGTCCCGAAAATCTTCCGTGAAGTTTAATTACCTGTTCTTTAGCGTCATATGCAAAAAAAACTCTTTTTCCGATCAGTCTCTTTGAATGTTCGTTTAAAATATCAACTTTCTTTTCCATTTGTACATCATGTTCTTTTCCATATCTTTCTCGTTTGGATGCATGATGCAATATATCGGTCA
>CAJNOQ010006032.1:0-14248 GCA_905250885.1 Didymodactylos carnosus
GTGGGTGCTAAATCATCGCTCCTTTTCGAGTGGATTCTGTTGGGTATATTCGACTAAAAGCGGTCGGAAGGGTCGAAATCATCGAATATCATAATTGGATGTGATTTTGATGAGGTATGGACCGATTATTGTTAGTGGGCCGATTTCCGTTCTTATGCGGACTTCACCTTTCTTTATAGTCATTACAGTAAGCGCGGAATCTTGAGTACTCGCCTACTGTAGTGATAAAGAATGGATTTTTCTGCGATTTAGTCTTC
This sequence comes from Didymodactylos carnosus, assembly GCA_905250885.1. Taxonomy (NCBI): domain Eukaryota; kingdom Metazoa; phylum Rotifera; class Eurotatoria; order Philodinida; family Philodinidae; genus Didymodactylos; species Didymodactylos carnosus. The sequence continues at coordinate 258 of CAJNOQ010006032.1, forward strand.
ATAATTACTTTTGGAGAATGTCCAAAATCACTTATAAAGCCATAGTTTTTCGGTGGAAGTGCACTTTTATCTAATACTGGATTAAAATCCCCGACATGTATTTTTTATCCAAAACTTCGCCACAAAAACCTGATTTTCTTAGTTGATGACTTGGCTTGATTTTTCAGGCCAAGTCACAAGTCAAGCCAAGTCTTTTCAAAAAATCTCCAAGTCAAGTCAAGTTGAGTCATGGAAAAATTTACCAAGTCAAAGATGACTTGACTTGCCCAGCTCTGCATTTTTCTATCAAAACCAGAAATTTTCCTACGTTGTTGATTTTTGTTTTGAAAAACAAAAATTTATGGAACATAGACAGTTTTGTGTCCTCTACAAAATGGCGCATTCAGAAAAACTTTTCTTCTCCGAATTTTTCTCTTCTTTTGGTTTTCTGCAGGTTCAATTTTCAGAAAACTTGTCAATAAAAGCCTAAGAGCAACTCCGATGTTCATATTTGGAATTAGCATCATTAATTACATATAGTCTACTTAGTTTTATCGAAAAAACGATTTGCAACGTAGGGTCTTTCCCTCGTAGGTCAAACATCGTGATCGAGTTATACGCGTTTAAAATTGACAGTTTTTTAACAGATTTGATATTTTATAAGAAAAATCTTGTTTCCTTCATTTATTTCATAAGTCTAATTAGTCAACAACGCATTTCGCTTACAAAAAAGTAAAACTAAAGAACGCATACAGTGTAGGTCTATACTAATAAGACACTATTTCATTTTCATAATATTGAATTTCATTAAATTGAAATGAATTGCCGATTATCAATAGCGCTAATCTAGAAAAAAGAAAAATTAGCTTAGCTCTATGTATTGCCTACCCACCGAATGATAAATGTTTTTCGCTAACGGATTGTTTTTTTGGACGAGATGACGAGTGTTTCTAAAATGAAAAGCAAAGAAATCTGCATAATCAGAAAACAACAAAACACATAGGATCTATGTTGAAAAACACTTTTTTCATATATTGTCTCTAACGATCAATCAAATATTCAGAACTCATTTTCTATATGTCTCAAAACACAAGTAAAAACATAATCATGTAGAATTCAAGAAAATTTAGATATATATCGAATGAGAACGTATGATACTTACCGATTGTGTAGACAATGTTGATTCGTCGAAATTCAATTTTTTACGAGATAAAACTAGAAGAGAAATTAAAGATGATAGTTTTTGCAAACTGTTAGCTATTTACCATCATCTGTTTTATCGCTCTTTATTTCTAATGCTGCCAGTTTTTTCGTTGTACTACGAGTTAACATTGGAGATAATGTAATCTAGAAAAAAAAGTTATTCTCTTACTACTATACTTAACAAATTTGAGTTTACCGGAACTGTGTTATCGTCATTTTTGCTTGACAAGACATTTCTTCTTGTTGTTCGAGGGGTTTTGGGTGATGAAGATTCTAAAGTAGAGTTATAGTGTGATTTTCACGGAGTAGGAGACTCATATATATCAGACAGTAATCTCAGTTTTCGAGCAAAATATCAAACATATAAGAGGAAAGAAATGTTTAGAAGGACATATCTTCTTGTTTTTAGAGAGACACCGTCATCAAAAGAAACAAAAAATATATATTAATAAGAATTTTCAAATTTCTTAAAGTTTGCAACTGTTACCGTGTGAACTATCCGTTCGACGTTTTCTGCCCGTAGGTGGTGTTGAAATTGAAACCTGCGATATTGATGATATTACCGTCTAAATTAAAATTTAAAAAAGTTTTCGTTTTTCAATAATTCAAAAACTTACTGATGTCAAATCTTCGCCTTCGTCTTGTTTTTTCGGTGTTTTGAATACTTTTAATTTTTGTACTCTTATTTGTTCCGTATTATGACCAAGTAATTCGTCTTGCTCCTCGTCAACATCATCTTCATAATCAGTTTTTGGATGTGCTACTGCTTGTCCACGAACAGTTTGTTTTCGAGCTGTCGCACCACTAGGAATAGGAGTATTTGTGATTTTAGTGGACGTCGCTTTAACAGATGGTGAAGCACGAATTGTTGACAAATTTTGCAGACGAGATGATGACGTTTGTCGACCGTCTAAATAAGTAGTCTTGTTCGAAATCAATAATCCATCACAGAGCCAATAATGTCATACTTCAGCAGCAGAGTGCATTCAACTTTTTCCAGTTGAGCATTCTTTTTTGAAAAAACTAACTGTCTTCTTTCCTCTTCCTTTCATACTCGACATGTCAGTTTCTGAATAGTTCAGGCCATTAGAAACAACATGAACGCAAATTACCTATCATTATTTTTGAGTGTGTTTCACCTGCTTTGGGTGTACTTGCTACGAAAACTTTTCGTGTACCAGGAATATCAATTTCCGATGCAATTATTGTTTGAGGAACAGTCGCCGCACCACGAAGTGTTTGTTTTCTTGTTGGGGTCGTCTCAATTATTGAGGGTGTAGCCCGAATTGTTGATAAATCGCGAAGTGCTGGTGTTATTATACCTCGAATATTTTTGGAGGCCGTCTCACTTGGTTTTGGTGTACTTGTTTTCACATAGGCAGCAGCAATGTCTGTCGACAAATCAGTGATTGTTTCATTACCGCGAGCAACTGCCGTTTGAATTGCTATTTCTAAACGAAAAATATTCAACTGCTTCTCACCAGTGAGGTATTTTTAGAAGACATGCAGATCTCAGACTAAACTATATTTGCATATGACGAATGCATGCACCAAATTACACACTACTTTATAATCATAAAAACAGATTTTTCCGCAATCCAAATATGAGTGGTCACTAAAATCAGCTATCTCTTACACGAAGAGCATCATTGAGTAAAATCTCACCAGCGGCTAGTACTTGTTTTTCTTTCGTTGGTTTTTGTATATCCATTGATGTTTCATCTTCACTATATGCTTCTTTAGTCTAAAAATGATAAAATAAATTAATTGATCTACCCATGAGATTTTCTCCTTACTGGTGGCGCAAATTTAAATTGAATTTCTCCATTTGTACTTTTTAAAACACCCAGAATTGACGATGATGGATAATTTTTATAGACTTGATTCGTGTTTGAACTGATAAATTTAAATGGCGTAGGAACTAAACTTTCATTATTTTGAACTAAAATATAAAATACGAAAAAATAATTTGTGCCGTGCTACCACAGAGTACTCTTACAATGATCATAAACTTGTAGTATAAATGACAATTCGACATCATTTGGCACCTTTTCTGTCCAACTAAATTTGTTTTCAAGTTGATAAAACAAGTGTTCTAAAGTTTCAATCGATGTTGAGGTCAAACGACCCACTTGTTTTTCATAATCATAAACAAATTCATATGAATCATAAATCTGAAGCATGAATAACGAATAATTTGACAGAATCTTGCTGCTAGGTACTTTTTAAGGGAAAGTATTCTTTTTTCTAGAAATTTGTATTGCAAAAAAAAAACTAGGATTGAATGACTTTGTTTTCACTTACTGTGTTGATATCATCTCTTTTGTGAAAGATCATTGCTACACTCAAAATCTAAAATTTTATATAATAGAAAATAGCAAATCAAATCAAGTAACAGCAAATGAATGTACTTGTCTCTTTCGAACGCCATCAACAATAGCAGAGATAAATTCAAATGTTTTTTCAAGTTTTGGAACTGCAGCTCGGACCAATGAACTAATTACTTTATCTATAAAATAATAGTACATACGATTTACTTACGCTACATTCTTTTCGAGTCGTCTACTTACCTTCAATTGGCAATGTAATGAAACAATCTTCTGGCAAATATTGTAGTTTATGTAAAATTGTTGATATCATAGCAAATGTAAGATTTGGAAGAAATACTAATTCTGTTATAGCACCGGTTGAATCGACTAAACTTTCTAAACCATCACGAGTTAAAATTTTTTGATAAAATTGTAGCCACTAAATAATAAAGCAAATAAGATACGGATGAAATGAAAATAGAAGACGCTTTTGCATCATCATACCAAAACTTTTTCTTCTTGCGAAATCAATGCTTTTTTAATCGGCATTTTCTAATACTTTTATCTACAGCAACAAAGAATGAATTGTTCGGTGAGGCGATGATAGAAATGGCATGGAATTCAACAACTATAGCAAAAAAGACATTAAACTTTTGTTTCACTCTTCGTGAAAAATAATCATACAAAATGGGTTTCGGAACAAATTGTTACAGTGTGGCATAATTGAATATACAAGAAATACATAAACGTTTTCAGAATCATGTTTCCTCTACCAAATCTACGCCTTTCGAGCATGAGTTTTCGAAAACAAAATGCAGTGGGCTCCTGTCTTTTATATATCAGATAATACACGTCGTCTGGAAACGATTTTTACTAATCTCTAGTAAACTTTTATTATACAGACTCCAAAAGTGTTAACTTATGAGATTAAGCATACATAAAGACAGATGATGTATCGTTATGTATTTGCCCATTAAAATGAAATAAATTGCGCAAAGATCAGTTCGTAATTACAACTGTATTAAAATCGTAAACTGAATGCTTTGATCACCATGAACTTAAGTGTATTCTGTGGCGAATGTACTTGTAGCTGGGTTCTTGTTAACTTGCAAATTTTTATGACGAGTTGGTAATTACTTAAAAAGAATTACAGAACCTTGGTAATTTCAAAAATCTTAATTGATCAAATATCGGTAAAAATCTGCTTTTTCTTTAGTCTATATCTCCTTGAAAATCAAATCTGAATTAAGACGTCGACTTGGTAGAAGTGAAAAACGACAAAAACGTAATGCGATAAGTGCTCATTTGGAAGCAGAGTATAAGCTCATTGGATAAGAGTACAGAAGATGTTGCTAAATTTAACATTAAATTCGGGGAACATATTTTTACAAGCAGAAAATAATGAGTACACAATTACAGAACAGTCAAACTCAAAAAAATTCAACAGAATGGTAAAGGTTAGGGATACACCACACCCATCAAACTTTTATATTAATTTCAGCTGTAGCAGAAGTTTGTTTTTTAGTGCATCACTAGTAAAGATCAATGAATCCCCAAATCATACTGCTAATCTTCCATAGAACTTAATCATTTAACTGTCAGCACAGCAACTGTGAAACACATTTTTGAAACAGATCAAGTTCATTTGAATGATAAAATGTTAGTTGCCAGAAAATAATAACGCGTTTTTTCCTCTATCTTTTCATTGGTTAAACTAGTTAATTTAGATGTCGAAATCACCATCAATAAGAGTTCTTTCAATCACAATTTGAAAAAATTTGGTTGATAGCTTCTCGCGATAAAAGATTTTCACATATGAGCTTCTCCGGACATAGCGCTCTCTTTCAGCGACATCTTTTGCTTTCTCCTGAAGTGCTGTAACAAAGGATCTAATTTTCGCATATGAGCCGCCTCGTCTAACTCCCTATGTCGCTTGTATATGAGTGAATTGGATAGCCATTGTATCGTTGCTGTATTAAGATTAAATTACTTCTCAATCTATTATTTTTCTTTTTAAACTTTTATTGGAATCAATTATTGTGGGACACACATCACTGATGTGTGTCCCACAACGGTTTCCAGACGGTGTCCAGACGGTTTCTGCTCCGTCTTCTTTAGAAAGACCTAGCTCTCTTCGGAAGAGAGCTAGGTCTTTCTAAAGAAGACGGAGCAGAAACCCCATTGTTATTCGGTGGTCCAAACACCGTCAGTTCATTAAAGCAAGAAAGATGAACAAAGAGAAACAAACTTACTAATAGTAAAAAGAACGAACCAGAGAAAAACATAATAAGTGAAAAGGGATTAGATACACAAATTGTTATAAGCCTCTTTCGATGTACATATGGAAAGATGAGGAAGATATGCTCCAAAGAAATCTCCTGTGTTGCATTACTAAGTCTTAGTACTATGTCCTGAGTGTATATGAAATAATAAATTCACGGATAAATATCTTTACTTAAGAAATCCTTTTGTTAATATATAATACATTTTGTGGCTATAATATATTCAATAACACAGTTATAGATGTAGACATAATGTTCTCCAGATAGAATCGATTTCACTAATAAATGATCAAAATGGGCGGATTTATGACTGAGAGTTTTAGTTATGAGGTGAAACAAGTTAACAAGGATAACACACAATGCGAGAAATAATGTTGAACGGTTTACATGCTAATGATTGAATTTATATATTCGTTATTCATGCTTCAGATTTATGATTCATATGAATTTGTTTATGATTATGAAAAACAAGTGGGTCGTTTGACCTCAACATCGATTGAAACTTTAGAACACTTGTTTTATCAACTTGAAAACAAATTTAGTTGGACAGAAAAGGTGCCAAATGATGTCGAATTGTCATTTATACTACAAGTTTATGATCATTGTAAGAGTACTCTGTGGTAGCACGGCACAAATTATTTTTTCGTATTTTATATTTTAGTTCAAAATAATGAAAGTTTAGTTCCTACGCCATTTAAATTTATCAGTTCAAACACGAATCAAGTCTATAAAAATTATCCATCATCGTCAATTCTGGGTGTTTTAAAAAGTACAAATGGAGAAATTCAATTTAAATTTGCGCCACCAGTAAGGAGAAAATCTCATGGGTAGATCAATTAATTTATTTTATCATTTTTAGACTAAAGAAGCATATAGTGAAGATGAAACATTAATGGACATGTAGAAAAACGAGCATTTTTGCATATGATAGCATTTAAAGTTTTAAACAACTTTGTCATTTGTATGTAGTTTTTTGTATAATGGGTAAAAATTTGAGTATAAATACAAATTCGTTTATAGCTTGCAATTGTATGATTTTTGTAATCGATAATAAGAGTAACAGCGCCTTATACATAGATAAGTGACTGTGTCACTTGAAACTAGTTTTGCCTTTGAATAAGAGTAGAATGTAGTTATTATGGACAGAAAGCAGTATATTGGGAGAATGACTGTACTTTTAAACGATTTAATAATATGAAGTTAAGAATCTTGTACCTGTCTAAGAATAACGTTTTCTAGATTATCAAAAACGCTGCTTGTAGATGAAATTCTTCCGAGCTTGCATAATTCTTATCCAAAAGTTTAACTTTATTGCTCGCATCCACCCTAGTTTTTCTTATTCAAGTTGTCTGACTGCTTGGCGTTTAAAATATTTTTATTTATTTGTCATTTTACTTTTTCTTCGAAATTTTCGTTTTGAAATCCACGCTCTTTCTTATTCTTCTTTTGTACATTACCAACAATATAAAACAAGAAAAAAACAAATGTTCATTATTACGTGAGAAAAGACAAACAACAGACAGCCAAAAACGCAAAAATCTGAACAAAAGCTGCTTCAGTTTTGTTTTACAGGCTCTGAATATACGTAGTTGCTTTTCAAAAAAAAAACAGATACATGTTTATATCATAACTTTGGTTAATGACAAGGAAAGTACCACTCTGCTAGAGATTTAAATTGAAATGACATATGAAACAGTTTGGTATTTTGACTAAAGTTGTGTCAAATAGTCACTTTAACCTGTTCAACAAAAGTAAACATGCAGACTAAATATATAGATAAAATTAGGGTTGATAAAACGTGACAATATAACTACCAGAAAAACTCACACATCACGCCATCTCAGGCAAATTCACAAGTTAAAAGTGCTCGTCTGCTTCCGGAGATTACAACAGTCAAAATATCAAATTGCTTATGATTTTTCAGTTAAGATCTCAAGTAAAGTAGGTCTATTTTCTGGCAAAAAACAAATAAGAAAGTATCACTGGAGGAAGGGTTTAACCATTCCACTTTTTGTTGTTGATTATATTCAAAACAAAAATTATTTTGTGTTTTTACCGGAAAGGTCATGAATATACACAAAAAGAAGAATTAAAGAGACCGGTAGACAAACACAGAAAAAAATATATAATAGAAAACACAATGAAAGCAATTTTCCTTTTGAACAACAAAAGTTTTGTTTATACACAAAACTGGTTAATTTTCTAACAGAAGCAGGTAGAATCTATACAGAAACAGTATAGAACGAAAAAAATAGAAAACAAAACAAACGAAGGAAAAAGATAAACATGCCTTTCTTGACTTTTAATATGTCTATCACACACGTCGTATATATGTACGGATGACCGAATACATAAACATTCTCAATGAGCAACAGATGAGTTTATTTCTTTTTATTTTCTTGACGGTAGGCATCTAAATCGGCATCTAAATCTTCGGCTGTTATTCCTGATGACTGATCATTGTTATTATTTCGTTGAGCTACTCCATTTTGTTGTCGTCCACGTCCTCCACCTCCACCATTTTGCGCATTTGTTCGACGCATAACACGACCAAATCCATTTGAATTACCGTTATTGCCTGTACGATTTCCACCTCCTCTTCGATAAGATTGTGTTGAATCAGTTCCATTATTATAAGAAGAATTTCGATTTTGTTGAGGTTTGGAATTTAGATTATCTTCAAATCCCACAAGACGAATATCCATTGGGCGACCTCAAATAAAGAAGAGATAAATCATTCTTTCTTAATAACAAAGCTCAGAAATGCCTGTCCTTCGCTAACCAATGAATTAACTATACTGTTCGAAACGTCTTAATAGTTCTTCTTTAAAAAACTTGCTGACGGAACGTCAAAATTGTTTTTGTAGGCTTAAAGAAACCATAACTCACGACGATTAGATAGGCCTTTTTTTCTGAACTTTCATCAAGATCCGTTACACTATTTGTTCGGTAATTTCTAGCGAAAATAACAAACGGCTCTTGTTTGCTTAATATGAAAACATTCCTAAAAACTGTGGGATTTTCAATATTGTTGCTCAAAAACACAACAAAAACCGTTTTTCTACGGGATGTATAAATTGTTTAAAAACTAATAGTTATTTGTAATAAATAAAAATAAAGCATTTTTCATTAGAAAAAGCAATGAATATCCATACCATCTAGGTTTAATGTGTTATATTTTTGCTGTGCCGTGATTGCATCTGGTCGTCTTTCAAATACCACCTCAGCTGTTCCTAGTGATCTTCCACTTTTGTCATATTGTACTCGAGCTGTTCTGATGGGACCCACATCTTCAAATAATTCCTAAAATATAACAGAAAAAATTGATTGTAATAACCAACAGATTTCTTTCGACAATTTGATAACACATGTAGTTTGAAACATTGCTCACTGTATTGCTTTCACACTCAATTACAACAATACTATGTGCTTCAGCAGTTTTCTAACAAAACAACACTGTAAATTCGTGTTCTATATAAATGGGTGACATTTTCGCCCATTTATGTGTGTCATCATCCATCTGAGTATACAAGTTAGTGGAATATGATCCTAATAAGTGGGTGACAAATCACATATTTGAGAGTACAGTTCTGTTCACATGTATCTGGGTAACATATTTGAACAAAGGGAAATCATCTACTTAGATGAATGATGACACACATAAATGGGTGAAAATGTCACCCGTTTATATGAAACACGAATTTACATGAATTAATAAAAGTATATTTACTTGTATGTCATTTGTTGTTACTCCATAGTCAAGATTCGATATAAGCAATTTGGCTGTTACGTTTGCACCACCGGATTGTCGTTGAGGACGAACTTTATTGTAAGATTCATTTTCTTCATATAAATCATGTTGCCAGCGACCTTGAGGTGTGCCACTCGATCGTTGCTAAAGAGAAAATGGATTTGATATCATCTTACGAGAAACTTTCTAGCTTTAAAAAATAAACGATTAATTCGTCATGACAATGCTGTTTTCAGCGAAGAAGGAATAATAAAAACATTACACTCACCATTCCTGATCCTCTTCTAAATCCATTAAATGATCCACGATTAAATCCACCGCGTCCTCTAAATCCACCACGAAAGCCACGATTGCCACCCGATGCTCCACCTCGCCGTCTTGGTCCACTTGTTCGATCCAAACGTATGATATCATCCAAACCAAGTGAAAGTTTGTCGGCGTCGTTTGAAGCTGTTGCCATGTTTTGTATGCACACAAATATATATGATATCTAAAAGTTTTTTTTCGTTGTAAATGCTGTTGGAAGACATATAGTATGAACAAAATTTTCAAAGATTGGAAATTTAAATCAAATGTGCCTGCTTTTTTGTGTCCCACACACCCAACTAATGAATCTAAGAAACTTGTAGGAAATATATCCTCCGGACGACTCTCTGTGTTTGATGATCATAATCAGGACATGATCAACAATAAAATGGAACGGTAATCTGTTTTTGTTAGCAAAAGGAAAAAATATAGTAAAAAACTGACAAAATGTCACAAATTGAAGTTTTGATAAATCAATGATACGAAGGTGATTACAACGTACGATATAAGCCGCTGGATAATAACGAATTAAAATCCAAATTTAACAGTGACGATAATATCACATCAAAACGTAATAAATGAAAGTGACAATATTATACAATCGGCCATTTTTTTCTTTCAATTTCATACAAAGCGCTGCCATTTAGTTTCTTGTATTAGTCTGCCTTCGCAACAGAAGAGTTTGTATGGATTGTATATCCATATAATTCAGTTCTGAAAGACGATCATTACTGTTCTTTATTCCAGCAATAATCTGTCGCGTTGCTCATATATTGCGCAACCACAATGTATTCGAACGACATCTAGGTTGCGACGCACGTTCACAGACACAGCGCTACATTTCTACTTTAAGTTTCACAACACTAAGGCTGAGAATTTGTCTGTCTATATTTTATTTTGCATTCAGTGAACCACTTATTTCTCAAGTTTTTTTCTGCAGACGATATGCACCGCGTTAAGTTCATGCTTTTCGGTTTGAGCACGTAACGATCCCCTTCATATCGAAATTTCTTAGAGATTTTTTTCTCTACTATCCTAGTGAATGTACCTGACACCAAGTACTTGATCAAGTATTGGGCAGGTAATCTGGTAAGCATTTGCGAAATATATGCAAGTATTCGCAGTTCTTCCAAGGTCTTTTGCACGTATTAAATCTTAAAATGCTTGACAAATGCTTAACCAAGCACTTTAAAAAATTTGTAAGTAGCCAAGTACTTGATCTCAAGTACATTCACTAGGGTAAGCCTCAAAATACATCAATAGATGCAGTTTTTCACGCTGATCAAATATCACGAATATTTACTGTGGAATTCACAAACAATGAGCGTTCAATTCGAAAAATTCAGTTTTCATTTTTTTAAACTTTAATTTGCAACTTCCTAAACTACTCAGCTTCTGCTAAAAAATTAAAAGCCATGCCATTCAGTAGAGAATTAAATTCTCTATAACATGCATTATTTATTTCGCATATTAAATGTTTAAAAAAATGTTTCGTAGAGCAAACGAGTTTTTGCTAATCAACTTTTGAGAAATTTTGGTGTGCCTTAGTGCATTCAAATTTTATAATTCGATTTTTGATCATATAGGTTAATTCCGGTTGATACCACAGGAATCTGTCGAAATTAGATTGTCTTTGACACTTTAGAAACGAAAGTAAATGTTGAAAGATCAGTAGCACAGCGTTGCAAGACTAAAATGAACTTTTTCTGAGACGACTGATTTTTCGAAACTTTACTTTTATCAAAAGAAAGTCCAAAATATTCTCTACAAACCTTATTTAATTGTTCTTTCAAAAAGTTGAGTAATAGAAAGATATAGAGGAAGGCAGATTTCTGTAGTTTTAGGGGTCGAAAAACGTCGCGGCTTTAAGTTCTGTATTTGTCAGATAAAAAACCAAACGATAACGTTCGGTAGGGATTATTTTATTGTATCTGCGGAATGCTTTGCCGCACATATAATGGCCAAAAAACGAAGTTTCTAAATGCCAATGTATCTTCTGATTCAGAGATGAAAATTCTGAGTAGCTCATTCATGTGAATCTGGTGACGAAATCAGAACTGAATTTTTTGAAAAAGACAATTTTCGAAATTTCAGAGCTGATTCCGGTTAGATTTTTCAGCTATGAATCAACTTATTAGAGAAAGGGCTTCATGTAAATAATAGAGATCTATAAACTCTGAAAAAATTCAGAATAGAAAAGGGTTCGATAACTTTGACTATCATAAATATTTTAGAACAGTAAGTAGAAAGATGTTACTATCAAGTAACAGTAAGTCCTCAACGTCATATGGTTACTAGTAAGCCCTCGAAGCACTGATAAGGATATTCAGTTCTGAATAGGTAACAAGCAAAAGAGAAGAAAAAAGCTGGTGCGGAAAGTAATTTTCATTTCAAAATTTCTCTCCAAACGTCGGTTTTCCTAAAATATTTTCAAAATGATACTTTTTCTGATTTTCTGTTGTTATATTTGACTGAATCCACGTGAAACATACCACCGTTACATGGACCGCCGGCGCCAGCGGCGAGATAGCATGTGTTTTGTAGCGCGTGCTGCGCTGAATTTATTGGTGAAAACCATAGATCTGTAACTGTTGTGGAAAAAAAGTTATTGACATTTTACTCTCCCAGCAAAAGTAGTGGCGTTTTACCTTTTCTCAGCTATTTTGACCCATCATGTGAAGCTCACAGGGGGAATCATTCCATTTCAAAACTAACGCGAACGGTTTTAAATAAAAGAGCATTGCAAATACTATATATGTAAAGAAAAAACAATTTGGTCGATATAGGAGTTTTGAGATAAAGGACCTTGAAGATCCGAGTTTTCTAGAAGACCTTTTAAAGTTAAAGTTTATCTAAAAACTTTTCTAATCACATAGTTGGACAGAGTGTTCAATTCTGAACAAAATGACATATTGCCGACATTTCTAGAATCTACCGTCCAAAATTGGCGTTAAAAATACGATAAGTGCCGGAAACTACTCGATTCGAAACTGAAAACAGGAATTTCACATATGTACATTTTGTAGAGCCTCTACTTCAGTCATCAGTCAACTCGATGAACTCTACAAAAGGAGGTTGGTCTTACGGTTTGTGCTAAAAATTTTGTAAAGTGGGATATGCTTCAGATGGATTTACCTAAATGACGATAATACAGCTATTTTGCTTTAAAAATAAACTGAAGATTTTTTGGCTCTCGAATGAGCTAGAGGCCGGTGGTTTTCGCTAAAAATCATACTTTTTTATGGTCTATCACATTTGTATAGCCTCGTGTCTTACGCCGACACTTTTGTATATAGCGGTAGGTTTCACTTGTATACACTCATTTGTTAAAACAGGGTGTCTTCCTCTTGTTTCAGATTTGCGATGATCTTTATCTTAAAAATTAAATTATAGAAAAGAAGAGCTGTTAAAACTGAAGACTGGAAAACACAAAAAAAACCTAATAACGTGCTAGAACATTCCAGTGCTTCGTTTTGTTACCGCCAAGTGTGTGAGTGCGTGGTTTTTTTTGCTTTTCTCTTGACTTGGAGAGAAAGAGCTTTTGTAGTAATTAAATTATATTGTTGTCAAGTAGTCTAAAAGTGAACTTTTTCTTATCTTTCTCTCTCTAAATGATTTCCACAGCTGTTGGTAGTGTCTGTTAGCTAGAATCGATTCACGTTGGACGTTCTCAACGTTTAATTTGTTTATTATCAAAAACCCTTGTCTATTGTTGCCATTGAAAACAACCTTCTCTATCGGATCGTACTAGTTATTAAATTAATAATAAATGAACAAATATAAATATACACCTATATGTATAGTAATCTCTAATCATTAATATTATTAGCAGCGACACATCAATCATTATTCTATTTATCTTTTGTTTTTGTCTCCACAATCGATTTTTATCAACGGTAAGTAACAAAGATTAATTAAACTTTGTATAAGAAATTATAAAATATTTAGAAGAAAATATGAGTTATTTATCAAATCCTGATCTCGCCAAAGTACTTTGGTTAGCTAATTTACAACGAAATATGGTTACAAATGCTGTGGTATGTGTCATTAATTGAGAGAATTATCTGCACCTGCGTATTAGTCAGTTTTGGCCATCCTATCACATCAATTAGTTTTTAATGATAGTATAACTGAATATGCACTAAATTATCCCCTTTTATA
>CAJNOQ010006033.1:0-14246 GCA_905250885.1 Didymodactylos carnosus
CTTTTTTATGTAGATGAAATCATTTTAACACGATTAATAGAGAATATATACTAACGAGAATTGGAAAGTATAAATGCACATATTCAAGAGTCCGTAAAACATTTTTGAATTATAAAAATTCAGTGAAACCTATTTCAGACCGTATAAAGGTATTCCTCCTCTCATTTTTTGGATTTTTGGGGCGAATATCACTATTCGTAAACTATAAATCATAACCACTTTATATTTTCAGAGACTATGCAAAACTCTCTTGCGCATTTTTTGAGACCATCGTGAACTCTCCAACTATCTAGGTTCAGAAGTTTTTTAGAAATCTCGCTTTTTAAGCTACATTGCTTACGCCTTTCTGAAATTTCATTCGATTGTGCTGGAAATTTTAGCACAGATAGTTGAACCAGGTATCTTAGATGCCAAATGTTAATTTTTTTCAACAGATACAGCATCGTCCAAAAGTTATAGCAAAAATACTCGAAATCTGTTCACATGACACTCATAAGCTTTCAAAATGAATGGAAAAACGAAGAATTTTAGCAGACGAGACTCTCGTGAGTAATCTCATGGGATAATCTAACTATTAGAAAAAACTTCGAAGTGCCGGAATGTAGCAAAAGATGAAGAAAGTTAAAAATTCGTGTTTGTTTAGAGTAAACTGAGAAACTTTAAAAAATCCATTTCTCCTTCGCAGAAAGTCGTAGAGAGCTAGGAGCGGTCTTATTTTGTAGCGGATACGTCACTCTGTCATGCATCATATTTGTCTCAAAAATCAGAATTTTCTTTAAAATGAGCTCTTAAGCGCAAGACTGTTTACTTCAAAATGTATTGATTTTTGATTTTTTGGCTGCATGGCAATCATGATCAAGAATATTATTTCTAACAAACCAGATAATGAGAGAAAGAAAATTGTCGTCGGATCTTTCTCTGTAATTTTGTTACTAGCAAATCTTTGAATCGCACAAAGTATAAAACCGTTCATAGCTAAAATAAAAAACTTTTTGTAAATGTGTAAGAACGCTAACAACATCCGTACTTAATGCAGCAATAAGGATTTTAGCAATGGATGCTGATAAGACAGTTGGATAACGTTGTGATGGACGAAATAGCTCTTGCCATAATGGTTTATAACTAAGATAATCAGAACGAATCAATGGATCATCAACTGGTTGATACCTAAAAAGAAATAACTACTGTATTCTAATGAACGAAGATGTAAATCGATAATTATATTCACCTACCGCAGAAATAGGACGGATATGGATACAAGACTGTAGGCGAGCAACGTTCCGATAGACATCATGTCTACAAGATTTTCCAAATCAAATATGAGTGCCATAATCCCTAAAACAAACAAAAATAATAATAAACTCTCTTCAATTATATCCTAAATTACGCACAAATGAACAAGTAGAGTAATATAAAATTCAACAGAAATCAAAACGTTCTATATTTAACAAATACACATTAAAAACACATTTAAGTTGGTAAGTGGAAGTATTTGTATACAAAAAAATTGGACTAGTATTGATGTTTCTTTATAAACGCTATGTAGCTGTTTCTGAATATTTACGAAGTTCAGAATGTCTATATTTGCATAGTGTCCTCTATCTGTAGGCCTCCGAAGAAACTTACTGTTTTGTCGGAAACTACTCGCTCTATACCATTCCCTCGTTGGCTGGGTAGCAATCTGATATGCAGTCTAGATTTGTTGATAGACAAGTGCCCCAGAAGACTCAGAAAGATACTTATACAGCTTTAACCAATACCGTAGTGAGTAACCTTTCAGAATCAATACAGAGCTCAACTCTAATATACATAATAACAAGAAAGAAAAAATCTCACCTGCAGCTATTCCACCCACAATTGTAGCAATAATGGGCGTCTGAAACCTATGTTAAGAAAAAGAAAGAATAGAACAATACATTTATTAAGACAAATTCATTTCGAACCTCGGATGAATCCATGCAATAAAACGAAATATGAGTCCATCACTGGCTATTGCATAGAGTACACGTGGCAATGGAAGTAATGAACCAAGTAACGATGTAAATATCCCTATGAATATAAGATGAAAACTTTAAAGTAGTTTATTTATACGTAAACTATGAAAATAATTTACCGGCAAGTGCGCCAACTCCAAGAATGTATTTGAAAACAGGCAAATGAACATAAGCAAAAGCCGCTGGTAGACCCGCATTTTTATCAATTAAATAGTAGGGAACCTCTCAAAAAGAAGACAAAAATATCGTTATTTTAAAGTATTTTACAAAAGTATTTCATATTTCATACCATTAAAGTGATAACAGCGGACACACTACAATAAAGAAATAGACAAACCAACAAGGTTAAGCAGATACTGATTGGAATGGCTTTCTGCGGATTCTTTGTCTCTTCACCTACAGAAGAAATAAGAAATTTAAATGTTTGGCGTAAAACTTTCTCGATACCTTTTCGGACTAAATTTTCAAGTATAGAGAGAATGACGTGCATTGTGCATACCTGTCGTAGCAACTAAATCAAACCCTACGAATGCGTAGAAACACATTGCAGCACCTTTCACTACTCCCGAAAAACCAAATGGAAAAAAGCCTCCTGTTCCAGCAGTGCCATTGTAATGTGATACATTGTAGATCTGAACAAGTACAAACGATTGAAAATAGAATAATATAAAAGGAACAAGTCTAACATACTTCTTTAGGAGATAAATTCCAGTTATGAAAATTAGCTTTAGTCAAACCGGCAATAATTACAATTAGAATAACTAATAAATTAATAAATGTAAAAGCGTTATTTAGTATCGCCGATTCTTTAATACCAAGTACAAGCAAAACTAGAGAAAAACGAGTATAAAATATACTAGTAATGTGTCTAAATATCATTTCGGTAATATACCTGTCAATAACAAACATAAACCCATAGCAAATATATCTGCATATGCGGACAAGCCATAAATATTGATTTTCAAATGAGCTGTAAAAGCTTTACTCATTGCATTGCCAATTAAGGTGTCAAAGTATGTACTAAAAGCTAAAAACAAATGAAAGAAAAGAAATTATTAACAATGGAAAAACTATTAGAAAAACTTTTACCTTTTGCTGTACTCGCAGCTCCTAAATTAAGAATATCATATGCATGTTACAATCAGAAAAACATTTGCTAAGTAGATCTGTAATATTACCTATGACGTATTCCAAAATCTATAGAAAAGAATGTAAAACTATCATAAGTCGGAATTCTGAAAAATGAATCAGTTTATATTTTTCACTTACCATATTCCATCCAATTATAAAAGCCATAATCTCACCGACGGAAACTACAAGTAGAAAAACAAAAATATTGTCTATTTAGCGTAAGATAGAATTTCGACAACACACAAATACTTACCATAGGTATAAGTATAAGCGCTTCCTGCTCGTGGAGCACGCGCTCCAAATTCTGCATAACATAAACCTGAAACAAAAATAAATGAATTATTTTCAAAAAGATAGAAGCAATAAACATTACCTGCAAGAATGGAAGCCACAGCAGCGATCAAAAAACTTATGATTACTGCAGGGCCAGCTTTGTTCTGAGCGACCTGACCCGTGAGAATATATGTACTAAAAAGATATTTTTTTATTTTTATTAACAAAGTTTCACAACATTAGCTCTTCTTCCCCTACCCAGTGCCTAATGTAGATCCAATACCTAGAAAAAAAGAAAGAAATAGAATTTTGGATTACTTGAACGTCATCTGGATGAGAGAGATTTACCTAATATAGTGAGATCAAATACTGTTAAACAACGTTTTAGTTGTGATGTATGTAATGCTTCTGCATTGTACGTCTTCTTCCGAGTTAAGCTATTGTACATGCGTACTAGAGTCGCCATGATGATAATCGGCTTAACGAATGATATATATCTATAAAGCAAAGACCAATAACTTGTTAACAATTTAAATATCTTTACGATGAGTGAGTTTGCTCTCTCACTAAGTTCAAATTCTTCTACGTTCGCTCTTAAGGTCGGCTTCCTTAACTTTTGCACCTGTCATCTTCCTATTAAGATAAATGTATAGAGAGATAAAAATTCGTTCGTTTATTTGTTAAGATGGATTCGAATAGCGATAAAATATACAAATATAAATGAGATATCATTATACTTTACATAATAAGAAAAAGAAGAGGTATGATTGGAGCATCAAAACTTACAGAATATAGATAATCTATAAGAGGGAATCGATCAGAAATACTTCCAGCCAGGGACACAAATAACAGGAGGGTGTGGAAGAGTGCGCAAAAATAATTGAAACAGCTATTGTTATTTTATCAGTTATTCTTCGCACAAATTTTTTTAGCAATTTTGCACTACCTCAGAGAGAAAATTTATTTTACAACGCCCTAATGTTTGGCTGCTATTTGCGGCCCTGCTTTCAGCCACCTCTGAGATCTTCAGAGGGTGTTCAGAAAATGTTTTAGCTGTATATGACATCGCACGCTTTTCCGGTGCAGTCAGAGAAGTTCACAAGATTTTTCAGCTAACTGACTGCGAACGCCACCCGAAGGGAGGTGTGAACATTGTCTTAAATCCAGGAATATTTTTAGAACTCTGAGAATCTTCGGAAGGTCTCGAAAAAATTTTTTAGATTGACATTAGATGACGAACCTTATCTTTCCGGACAAATTTCGGTTTTTTGAGTAATATGGTTCTGTTAGACAACGGAGGTAGCGCCAATTCTGTGCCGAAACAAACACCTACTCAATTTTTCTGCTTGAGCTTAGAAAGGCAACTGTAAAACGCCAATTCAAACTGGTCGGCTGTTAGCAAGGCTTTGCGAGTACTGAAGCCAAGAAGCAGCACAATTTTAGAAGAACTGTCAAAATCTTAGTGGTCTATGAAAGATTTAGATCTGAACGCTATCGAAGTTAACTCTGAAAAATTTTGTAGTGTGCATGAGGCCTCTGCCTGTCTGTTTGTGCGCAAAATACGGAAAAATGGCTGTCAGATATTCCATGGATAAGCCAATCATAAGGAAGAAAAAAAACTGTAATATTACAGCAACCTGCTGATATTCATTTAAAACCAATTTAGTTTCACAGAGATCATCAAGTTACGTGAAAAGCTGTCTTTTCTAGCTTCCCAGCTCTTGCAGAAACCAAGAAAAATGACTTTTACTCTTCTAGCAAATTATCGGATTCGGCACCACTCTCAATGCAAGTTAATAATTACTAGGATAAGTTTTACAACACGTTGACCATTTTGCCAGCAAAGCACTCAGGACTTTTATTAAAGAGTGAGACATGAACTATATTCTCTAAAACATTGAGGAATGTTCCATGTAAGGTGTAGGAGATATTGAATTTAAAAATGACGTGGTGGTCGAAGTTTCTTACTATTACTTAACAGTTATGACAAAAAAGCGAAAAAAAAAGAACCGTCAAAACTCAGCAGCATCTCACCGGAAAAAGAATAGGTTTTGATTTGCGAAAAGTGGTTTTTCGTATTCAGCACACTTTATAACCCAGAAGATTTTCTATTTCTGGCGAAGGGTACTTCCAAAAGTTTAGGAAAAATTTTCAAACTAATATAATATTTTCCCGTGCAAATTTTTTTGCACCATTTTGTTTCCAAATTTTTCCTAAACTTTTGGAAGTACCCTTCGCCAGAAATAGAAAATCTTCTGGGTTATAAAGTGTGCCGAATACGAAAAAGCACTTTTCAGCAACCCAAAACCAGCTTTATTATTTTTGTTCTGATAATATGTTCGTACAATAAATTTTATCCATAAATCTCTACTATCAATGTGTAATTTGAAAATTTCGTCAAAAATATCGATTTTGAGAAAAGCACATGATTGGATGGCCCAAAGTGTTTGCTTTCTAATGGCATATTTTTTGTGTCGGCAGGCAGGATAGGTTTTTGACGAGTTTTACAGAATCTATAACAAAAAATGTAACTTTTTTAAAGATAACTCTGTTTGCATATGCGCATGCATGTGCCGTACATGTCCATTAGATTCCATCATCACCAATAACCTCTAGAAAACTATCAGCAAATTATTTAGCGCTTAAATAGTTTTTAAGTCAAACGCATTTAACATAATCAAAACTTATTTTGCGTTTTTCTCAAGACTTTGTTTTTTGCTTCAGAGCAGTCGCTATGGGCAGAGGAATTCTTAGTAACGATACATCGGAGAAAGATAATTGTTTTTTTGATTTGTAGATAACACTTATAGCTAGGACCTGACAGAGTCTGATTTTTAAATTATACTTCCATTTTTTATAGAAATGAGGATTTCTAAGAAACCTTCCAAGGATTTTTCGGGTTTTAAAGTTCTATTAAGCACCAGAAATCAGTAAATACGAAATTCGAAAATCGGGCACTGTCAACTCCTAGCTATAGGTATTTACTAAAAAATAAAAAAAACCAGAGATCTCTTAAAACAAAACAGTAAATGTCTTTCGTAGACGGTATTTTATTGGTCCTACCATGGGATTAAATAAATTTTTTCCCTTGAGACTTTTATGATTATCCCATGAGATTACTCACGAGAGTCTCGTCTGCTAAAATTCTTCGTTTTTCCATTCATTTTGAAAGCTTATGAGTGTCATGTGAACAGGTTACTCTTTGAAAAAGTTAAAAGTACACTAGAAACAAAGCCGAAAGTAAAAGTTTAAACAGAAAAAAAGACAATAAAATAGGAGAGATATGTATATGACTGTTCATACTAAAAACATCGAAAAGCATCCCAAACAAATAATCACTGAGCTGCCATAACACTCTAGATTATAGAACACAAAAGAAAAATATTCATGTACCACGGGGACGGTATTATTTTAAAATAACTTGAATTTTGAGCACGTACTGATTTATGAGTTCATATAATCGAATGTGTAATTTAGTTGTTGTTGTTCATTCTGCGAATATATATTATTATACTGATCATGTCCCACGCTATTGCCATTGTACCATAGTTGATCATGTGATAATTCATATTGACAATGATGACGATAATGTTGTTGCTGATGAAAGTCGTTCGACGGAAAATAACTCGAATTATTTGCTTCAAGAAAATAATTACTGTGCATAATGTCATTTTCATACTGTTGCTTGTGATACGGTCTTAGCTCATTGATGAGAGATGAATGACGATTAGCACTACGTTTAGTGATTACTGATGGACGTGTTTGTTTTATCGTTACTGGTAATGGTAATTGTAAATCATTTTGAGACAAAGACAGTGTTGGCACCGGTGGTGAACTCGAATTTGAACTCGACGTTGACGTATGACGAGTGATTGGGTTAGGAAAATATGAACTGTTTGCAGATGATGACGGTAGATAAGTTGTATCATAGTTATTTGACGATATATGTTCGACCATGGGCTTCTGATTACCAAAACTGGATGATAATCGTGTATTTTCAGAATCAATAGACGTTGATGATGTAGATCGACAAATACGTTTCACATAGTCTAAAACATAGTAGTACAACATTCATGAAGATACTATGCTAGTTTACTTTCTATGATTATCTTACCGTTCTCTGCTGATTCGTCAACTGGTTGTATCGTCAGGCCTTCATCAAGTCTAAAAGAAACGAGGACTATTCAATCTTATACTAGAAGACTACTTGATTTAAAAATTTCGACTACAGTATTTAGACTTTCTCCCAAATTTCTCAATGCGTGGGTGGTGTGAGACGATAAGTTAGTATCTTACCCAAGTATTTCTATTACCAAAATAATGAAATTTTCATCTGTCGTTTTCGTTGTCATTAATGTTGCTAAAATATCACACCATATCCACTGTTGACCAACGATATGATTTTTATAGTTCCCATGGCCCATAATATTTGTTTGAAGACGAATTAAATTTAAAACTAATTGTTGACGAGTTAACACTAAAAGAGACTATGGAATTTTTTTCCCCTGCGAAAGTTATTGGGTCTTGATAATGGCAGTGATCCGACACATTAGAAACTATCTGAACCAACTTATTTGAAAATTTTCATCTTTAATTCTCATTTACTCATAGCTTCTCCTATGAGCGAAGATGTTGGATATAATACTTACATTCTCTATTAGCGTTAGTCAATGTTAACAAATCATTTTGATGTACATATAAATAAAACGAGAGATGATGATATTGTGATGTAATATCCCAGTTTAAAATTCTTTGTAGCCTAAAATAAATACAGATTTTAGTAAGAGAAATATGTTTTATGCATGAACATACTTTTCATCAATATGCATAATATGCATTGTATGACTCAATTTTATCACATGTTGATGTTCGGGAATTGTAAATTCATTTAATGATGGACTTAAACAAGGTATCAAAGCAGCACCAACAAAACCAATGATATGATTTGTATCAGTGATATCGGATTTTCGATAACTTGGATGAAGCCATCGATATTCACCAACAATTTGTACGGACTATTAACAAAAATAAAGAATATCTCATTATATTATAAGATAGATAAGTATATACTAACTCGATATCCAGCTGTTTTCATGTTTGGTGCACGTTTGGTTAAATTGGATTTCATTCGTATACAAAATGACTTTTTCAGAAATTTTTTATCTCCAGAGGCTTGCATTTTTGGATATTGTTCTGCTAGAAGACGTCAGATATTAGTTACGAGTATGTACAAAAGAAAATTTATTCTCTGATCAGTTATAATGCATGCATAATCTCGTTTTCCTTCTTATTGAAGACAAACGATTGATTTTATCAGTCTTACCTAAAACTCCAATTGATTCTTGATCATCTGATTCAACATTTGCGATGGGTGAGTCTGGAGGTAAAACTTCAAAACCTTTAAAATATAAAAACTATTTGTACACAATGATGAATTAATAACTATTATCCATTTTAAAATATAACAGATTTCAATGTATCGAGAAAAATATCAGAGTGCTTTTGTAAAAAGATATTTTGAAAAGAATATTAGAAATATAATTTACCCAAGTTATCCGCAAACACTTTTTTGTCATCTTCGTGTACGTAATTAAACACAAGATTTCCAGTCATTTCAACCTAAATATATACAGAAGACGATTACAGAAATATACCAACTGGAATATGCTGAGATTTTTTACCATAGATAAACCGAGACTACTGGAAACAGATTCAGATATGTATAGTATTCTTCCATCAGCAGCCAAAATAAACATAAAACCATCCAATGACTTAAGCAGAGAGTATCGAATTTTAAAACTACTTTCCTCATTCCGTTCTGTACAACTAACCTGTAATAATTGACATCCTTCATCGGTACCCAATACACTTAAAATACGTTTTCTTGATGAAACTAAAGAAGTGATATATAAAATCAATTATTTAAGATAGTCTGATTGTCACATAAATAATAGCAAGTAAAAAATAAGAGGGATACTTTTATAAAGGGTGGGCCAGAAGTCCTGATCCGATTTGAATAATAAATTTTTCTATAGTGAAACAAGTGGTTGTAAATTTGTCTCTGTGAAGAAAAGATGCAGTAAAAAACGCTTTACGAAATGACTATTGATTGACCCCGTTAGCTCATCTAGTAAGAAAGGTATAGACTTAGAAATGGGCTTCACAAAAAAGAAAAATCATGAATGTAATCTTAAATAACTAATTGTCAGTCTTATAATTGATGCTTTGTCTAGTTGTGCTGCTATTTGCTGTTGTAATGGTAATAGTTTGGATAAATCAGTAAATTCTTTATTTCCAGCACTACGACGATGTTTAGCAGCCGTGAACCTGGTCTATATGGTGGTGCTTTCAGTAAAAGTTCCATAACATCATCAAAACAAAAGGTTTTTCGATCGAGTTTGTTTTGTTTTGATCAGAAATGATTGCTCTTCTCTACCTAGCTGCAACATCAAAACTTCGAAAAAAATGAAAAAAATGAAAACTTTGTAAATTTGTTGTTTTTTACTTGAACTTTTTCTTCTCCTATTATTTTAGTTAAAACAAAGCGAAGCAAAAGCGAGAACTCAGTTTGTATTGGGTACTTTCAAATGTGCTCTTTCTTGTAGTTTGTAAAAAATTTTTTTAGAGCAGATGGTGTGCTCAAGGATCACGTTTCAAAAATATGTCAAAAATTGACAACCGCGTTTCCGACAGTGTACCCAGCAAGAAACGGAAAACGTGATCGAAGTTTTGATGTTGCAGCTCATTTCTGATCAAAACAAAACAAACTCGATCGAAAAACCTTTTGTTTTGATGATGTTATGGAACTTTTACTGAAAGCACCACCATATAGACCAGGTTCACGGTTGATTTTTCTTTGTTGTGAAGCACATTTCTAAGTCTATAACTTTCTTACTGGATGAGCTAACGGGGTCAATCAATAGTCATTTTGTAAAGCGTTTTTTACTGCATCTTTTCTTCATAGAGACAAATTTACAACCACTTGTTTCACTATAGAAAAATTTATTATTCAAATCGGGTCAGGACTTCTGGCCCACCCGTTATGATTTGTCACACTTTAGAAAGAGTACCAGTTGTAGCGAAGTAGTATTTCATGTGCAGCTTATCCAATCGTTTCATGACAGTTATATAAACTATAAGAACATACTTAATGAATAATTAGTATCTGTTGCTGTTGACGGCCAAGGTGGATCACCTTTTTGGCAAAATGAATGTAATCTTAAATAACTAATTGTCAGTCTTATAATTGATGCTTTGTCTAGTTGTGCTGCTATTTGCTGTTGTAATGGTAATAGTTTGGATAAATCAGTAAATTCTTTATTTTCAGCACTACGACGATGTTTAGCAGCCACGCGAGATTTTGCTTTTCTATCATCAATACTAAATAAATAATAAAAAATATATTTCAAAATGTTTTCAAGGTCAGAAACAACTCTCAATTTACTATTGGCATATATTTATTTTATCGTACATTATTCTCCAATCAATTATTGAGAAAAGATAAAGAATGGCAAATCTAATAATGTCTTCCCGAACAGAAGAAAAAAACATATATTGTGTAACGACAAAAACCAGTGACATGTAAAATGTGTTGTATCAAATACAATTGATACTTAAAAAAATCTCAAACATCTATCTATGCTAATCGCATTGTCAACTGTCAAAATACCTTTTGATCTATCATATTTAACAGAAATCTAGTATATAGAACTTGTGTAGAGTTTAATTTAAGATAGATTCATCAATACTTCTAACGAACAAAAAGGTTCATGATTGTGTTGCCCTCTTTGTTTGCAATAAGAATTTCTTCTTATAATATTTTAATAAAACGTACTATTAAAAAATATCTGCCGGAATTCAAAAGCAGATGTAAGAATATGACAGGAAAACACCACAGTTGTTCGTTTTCAAAAACGAAGTTCAGTGATGAATAGTCTCGTAGTGACTAATAGAGTATAAAGAGGCATACAGTATCATGCTTTCCGATTTCGTTCTCTCTCTCTCTCTCTCGTTCATATTCATATTATTGTGGACTTGTTAAAAACTTTAACCAGCCGATGATTTAGAAAAAGAGTTTACTCTCACATAACATGAAACAATGTAGAAAACGATTTCTATTCTGTTCTCAAATTTACTCAGTCAAGTTCCTAAAACTTGTCCTTAAGCTGCTTTATTTTCCCCATCATACCCACTGATGTTGGCTCCTGTATATTATCTGTATGTATTGATGTTCATGGTTTAGAACTTCATTCACTTACCCAAAAATAAATCCATCAAACGTAATCGCTGTTTTAAGTGAAAAGTTTGTTGGCATACAAATTTCATACAAAATCATGGCAGTCGAATTATTTTCTTCTACATTAGATGGTGTTAGCACAGATTCTGCACAAAATGATTCCATCTTTTCATTCAATATATTTATATTGTTTAAGTTAACATTTTATCATCAAAATGTTACAGAAATATTCATATGCTATGGAAAAGTAAATCTGCATAAATATACAATTTCAATTTCCTTCTTCTTTGTTTCTACTAGATTTCACTTGTATATTTTTCTTCGGGAAGAAAAGAACAGAGAGAGAAAGAGTGAGAGAAAAAGAGAAGAATCCGATGTGTGATATATTCTAATTCTATATGTATATATGTGTGTAAGGTTAATAATATTTTATTTAATTGGTTTGTCTGTCTTTCGCACTAATTTACTCCATAGGGTACTCCGCCTTGTCTGTATACTGATAGACACAAGATAATAAATATGACATATTTCTTCTTTTTTTTTATATCTCATTGCGACTTAATCATATTTGTTGTCACACTTTTTAAATAGTCAAAAAACACTATTCTTAGTTAATGTTTTCTTCGTCTAAATAGTCAAAAGAAAAGTGTATAAAATAAAAATAAAAACATAAAATAAGAAATAATGAATTTTTGAAAATTTGACAATTCAAATCACTCTATATCCTTTTTGAAAATAAATTTATTAAACGGATATCCTCTTGTGAAATTAATTTAAGAAAACTAGATGAACTCTAAGAAATGTAACTATACGATGAATTAACAAATCATCCAGTACATAGATAATAGTATTTTGTGTACGAGTTAGTAGTACTCACTATATACAATATATTTGACTAAGAAAAACAATAATCCACTATTTCTATGCAGATATTTCATATTATTTTTCATAGAATTCCTACAAGTATAGTTGTTCTTTAATTCTCACTATAAATATCATAAATCTTTTTGATCAGTGATACTCTACATTCTAGACAACATCATTGAATGGATACCAATTTCGTTGGTAAGCAAAATTTTAAATAGTTTCTCGTCTGATATAGTAAAACGTATACAAGAATTATTTCTCACAAGAAATGGTCAACATGGCCAATATACGTCTAATATAGTAATACGATTCAAATGAATCGGTTAATCTGTCACAGTTTTCTTACATGGTAGATCGAATTTTTCTATGATAACTAAAAATTCTGAAAGACAATTCTCATGAATGAAAGAAATAGATTTGAAACACTATTAGAATAGTTTATGATTTTAGTGGAATCATTTTTACAAATAAAAAATACGCAAATCGTCTTTTTTTCATTTTACCAATTCGGCCATCGTCGTTGCATTGTATTCATCGTATGATGTAGATATTCATTTTGAATATTTTCATAATGAAATGTCGACGATGGTGTTATCATTTGTTGCATACAATCGTACGATGAATAATGTTGCTGCTGATACCAAACCATTTTAAGTCAAAAAAAAAACAAAACAAAAGAACAACTACGTCGGTATTTTTTCAAAAAATAAAAAAATAAAAAAATAAAAGAATAAAATCAGTTAGACTATATATTGTTATTCTATGAGAATATAATTTTTCTTTCTTTTATCAGCATTGGATATTATTATTTCTTCTATTTTTTTCATACACACACACACACACAGTCTCGATATGAGTCAATGTGAATAAATTGAAGAATGTGTCGGGAAGACAAGAAAAATCTGATTTGTTAAGTTATATCTACTTAATAATAAAAACAACAAACAGCAGATAGCAGAGAAACATTAAAAATAATGTTCGTCGACTTTATACCGCAATTACCTCTCATTCTCTCTCAAAGAGTCATATGTATAATATTATATATCGATAGTACGTGACTAGTAATATATAGACAACAAAAAAAAAAAAATTGATAAAAAAAAAAAAGAAGAGAGAGAAGAGTAATGATGAATGTACATTGAATCATTTAATATACATAAACAAGATAGCAATTGCATCTATCAAAAATTCTTATATAGTATTCTAAATCAAAAGTTCGGATTAAATGAATACAATAACTATCTATCAAAAAATAACTTCATGTTATTAGTCTTTTACTGAAAATAATCATATCAACAACAAACTTTAAGAAGAAAAAAATATATTCTTTAGTTACTATTAAATGAACCATTGAAAATGATTTAAAGTTGCTTACCGATGAAGACGATGATAGTTGTAGTAAATTGTTGTCATGTAATATCAATTATTTTTGTTTTAATAATCCATTTTCAGAAAAAATACATTAGATTTTCTTTTTTTAATGAAATAATCACTCTAATCTTGTCATATTATCGCTTAGGAGAAAAAGGACAATTCTCTTTTGAGTGTGTCAGTGTGTAGGAGAGTATATATGTGGTTGCATGTACACTCGTGGGAATGTGGATCTAGAATGAAAATGATGATCTATCACTAAAATAAAATGTTAATCATTTTTCACTTTTTCCTTCTTCTGATGAATAAACGTTTTTTTGTTGTTTTTGTTTTTTGGTTCCATACAAACTAAGATATATATATATTTATATGGA
>CAJNOQ010006034.1:0-14245 GCA_905250885.1 Didymodactylos carnosus
AGGAAAGGGTTCTGAGAGCCTTGGAAGTGATATTCGTGATCACCGCGAAATTCTCTATCGAATGGTGTATGAAGTGTCGAAAAATAAATTTCACTGCAAGGCTGCCCTGGGTGCATCTTAGTTTATTCGATATTTCATTATGGAATTTTTATAACTTTTCCAGTTGTCAAACAAATAACAATGTCGAAGGTTGGCATTATCGACTTAATACATCACTTAATAATGTTACTTATCGCTCTTTTTATACATTTATCCAACAAGATCCAAAATGATTATGAATAGTCTTGAAAAAAAGTTGTAAAAAAGTAAAATAGTTTAACGCCATGTAAGACATTATGTGTTAATCAAAATAGTTGTTTACGTACTTTAGAAGCTACATATAAACAAAATAGTTTATATTTAAATGACTTTTTATGTAAGGTATCTAAAACAATAGGTGTTAAAAAGTTTTTATCCTTTTTTGTATTGTACTGTATATATTGTTGTATATTTAATTACAAAGTGTAGTTTTGGAAGTCGTATATATTTTTATTGTTATGTTAAATTAACTATAATTACAACTATAATTATAAATATAATTGCATCTTTTACTAGGATTCTGAAAAGTCTTACGTGGTAGTAAACTATTTTGTTTTTTACAAATTTTTTTCAGGAAAATTCCATAATGAAAACTCAAATATAACGATAATTGAAACCCCATAATTCCATGTTTTACAAGGAATCCAAAAAGTTGTCGACGAAACAAGAATCAAGCTTAATTGATTTTAAATATAGTGTGGATAAATCAAGATAAAAAAAATGTTGACGAATCGAGCAAAAAATTAGTGTCGACAAAATAAGAATGGATTACCCACATGACATAATTCCATTTTGTACCCGTAAATGATCGCTGTTTCTCGTCATTATTGTTTAACACATTAGCTTATCTCCCGTTCTTTCACTATTAATTTATGATAATTTCGTATCATATCTGATCGATTACCATTATTTCCGATCATAAACGTATTTCCCAAGTAACTAAGACGTCCAATTTAAGCACCGTTCTACAACTTTTTGATGGTGCATTCGTCTGATACCTCTTGTGGTTTGTATTCCCTCTCGTCGCTAGTGGATCAAAAAAG
Organism: Didymodactylos carnosus; assembly: GCA_905250885.1. NCBI lineage: Eukaryota > Metazoa > Rotifera > Eurotatoria > Philodinida > Philodinidae > Didymodactylos > Didymodactylos carnosus. Next base: position 1,122 of record CAJNOQ010006034.1, read on the forward strand.
AAACTCACTAATGATTAAAAAGAATGGATTGGAAACGAGAATTTTGGAAAAAGCATCAAATCTGAAACAGTTAGTTTCTTTCTCTTTTGAAATATTCATCCAATGAATTTCATCTGGGGAACTTGATTTTTCAGCACATTTATGTCACTATAGCGGATGACCTGATCGGACAGTCCGTTTGACAATTAACCTTAAAAACAAAGCAAAATAGTGAATTGACGGCTCTCGGAGAACCGAATACTGACTGTTGTAACCTCAAGAAAGATCAAAGTTTCAATGACTTCGTCGGAAGAAAAGAAAATGTCCATTTTGAAAACGTATACCAATCCTGTTTTACAGTTATTTTTGAAAATTTTCAGGCGTGTACATGTACACGCTACTTTTTTTGTAGTGTATAAAGTGTAAGAATGGTAACATGAGAATATGAATGCTTCGTTCCTGTCGGTTATCATAATGTTTATTTTCCAATTTCTTTTAATCAATAAGACAATTGTTTAAGATTTTTCTATTAGCTGAAGACGAAAGATCAATAACTGAAATGTCACTTTTAATTGTCCTTTCGTAAAAAAGATTTGTGGATGAAACATTTATTAAGCAATCGTTTTTTTCCATGTTTCAGTCAAGGAAATAATAGATTTATAATGACACAGTTCAATCCATCGCATATTTGTGTCGGGCTTGATATGAATGGATGCAAGATTGTTTTTAAGCTGAAAATTCATTTTAAATTTTATCTGAGTACATAATTTACATGCTTTTGCTATTTTTCTTGAACAATAGATTGTACTTTTGTTTTATTGTGAAGTCCTGTTGTCGCTAAACAAATTGCCAGACAGCTGAATCAGCGTTTGAATTAAACAGAAGAACAAGTGAAAGAGGATGCATTTAAAGTATTTGAAGAAGAATTAGAAATCAATGATCTTCCACAAAATGCAAACTGAAAGTAACATCAAAAGCAAGTTCGGATGTACTTATTTAATGGAAATAAATGAGTTTGTCTAACTTATCTTAGGAAACATTGGCACATGTATCAGAATATGCCGATGTCAATATGACGGTAAATTGACAATATTATCCAAGTGGAAAAGATCTCATTCCAGGTGATAGAAAATTATATTTGGCGCAAACTGTATCGTTCAGATTGATCTATAGCAAGCTTGTCGCATTTTTATGCCGTTATTCACCTCCAATCTGTCCATCTCAGGAAAAGATACTAAATTTCAGTTTCCAGGAGACTCTTTGCATGTTCAGACCATCGTATTTCGATCTGACAGAATCTTTTGGTACACATTATTGAAATTACAAACGATACGAGAAATTATTGAGAAAAAGAACGAATTTTAAAAAGTTAAATGTTGTTGTGTTACTCACACTCACTATCCACTCCACCCCATCCCCTCTGAATAAAGGAGGGAATCCCGGAATTCTTATATTCTTGACTTGTCGAAAGAATTGAAGGATTCCGGGATTCCAGAATTCGAGAATTCGAGGATTCCGGGATTCGAGGATTCCGGGATTCCAGGATTCGAGAATTACAGAATTGCAAAAAAACCTGTGCCTCGGTCGAAATGGGAAAACTACATCTATGAAACATTTAGAAACACTGAGTTTAGAAATAATCGTATTCGTCATGTTCGCGCTTTCTATAGCCAAACATTGGGTAACGCTTAATTTTTCATCTAATTTAATTCATCATGTTTCAGATTTATGTGCAGCTAATTTACATTCAATAACATATATTAATTTTGATGATAATCATTTATTATAAATCATCTACATATATGTCAATGAACTGTTTCAAATCAGAGTGAGAAACTTAGGAACGGGAATATACAGTATGATTGGACGTAAGTCATATGGCGAAATATCAGCATATGCCTTATTTCTTAAGAACCTTGAAATTGTTAAGGTATTGGGGCTATAATAGGCACGACGTGTAACGATCTATTGGTAAGTATGCTCAAATTATTTGCTGTAACCTGTCATTTAATCTATATTACTTTAGACTCGTGTACAGACAGAACTTTCCCATTGTTCTTTATGGTATTATCTCCCTGGAGCAGCTCTTCTTACACTCGTATTTCCTGAAACGTTAAATAAGCCCTTACCTCAACCAGTAAAAGATGTAGAATGAATGGGTTTCGCATGGTACGTGCTATGACAATAATCCTTACTATATTGCTTACTCATGAATGTTGGAAATATTTGTTGTTGAATAACATTCTTCAAAAGTAGAATCTATATAAAACATTTGTGTTCCGTACCTATAGATGTCCGTAGTCCGTTGTTCAGAACATCATGAATATCAGAGTGTGTATTGATTTAAGCTGTTCTAATATTTCAGCATAACTTTTAGTACTAAATCGACAAAGAAGCCAGCTAAAATGCATACCATTAACTACTTCTAAGGAGATAGTTAAATAAAGTTAAGGTTTCGGATGTAGATTTAGTTAATGGGTGGTATTGAATGACGAACATATAGTAGGATACCAAGAGAAATCGGTGAATGTGGCTCATCAGTTAAATTGTTCATTGCATGTATTCACTTAGCAATAACAGTAATTATCATACATAAATTAATCTAAACAAAATGCAACCAAAAAATGACAAAAAACTATTGCACATATGACAATAACGGTTATTTATCAGATTTCCCCCTATAAGTGAAAATTTCATATCACGTTAATTATCGTAAATTATGAGATGTGGTTCTCAAACCAGAGCACAAAAGAGTCTGCTGTTTAATTTAAAAACAGATATATAAAGAAATTAGTTGATCATAGTTGTTTCTTTCATAAGAATCAGAGAACAGTGTTGCACTCGATTTTAAAGTATGTAGCTCAATAAATTTTTAAAAATGCTTTTTCTTCAAAATCAGACATCTCTCGGTAGCGTAAATGATTTCAGTGCCACCCTAAAGCTAATTTCGACTTCTAAGCTTTGATGTACGACTAACACTCAACTTTTTCATAAGTATGTTACCTTTTGCCAAGACCACGCTGCTTCAACACAATCACGCACCCAACTAGGAGATGTCTCATTTTCAAGCGCAGACATTTTCCTTCAAATTAATAATCAAGCAAAATCTGACAGTTTATTCCGCTTTAGTGTAGTGGCTTTAGACTGGAAGCCCCGTTTACAAGCTCTGGCTTTCATGATTTTAAGATAAGTTTTTTTCTTTTCAATCCTTAGACTTAACTGTTTTTCCAAAAGATGTGCCGTCAAATTCTCTACAAGACTTGATCAAACTTACTTCTATAGAAAGTTAAGGAGAAAAATTAAACGAAGAATACTCAATATAATGAAACGGACTAACTTTCTAAGCTGAAAAAACGTTTTGTTTAACTACTTTCATTGAGCAGGACGATAAAAAGAAAAGATTATACGAATTTTGTACCTCGTGAAAACCTCCATCAACCAGTATTAGGTGCACAAATACAAAATCGAATCTTTCAGGCTTACATCGATTTTCTCCTCTTTGAAGTTTTACAAAATCCAGCTATTTGAATGTGTAGATTAGGAGCTCCCGGAAAATGCTGCATAACGAAGTCAAAATAGCACCTTTTTAGCTGAGGCTTTTTTAATTTTTATGAGAAATGGTAACTGTGCCAGATTCAGCGTTGAACGTTAGCTTAAGGGCTTTTTCATAAATTCAATTGTCGAACAATAGCAGATTTTAGTCACTTTCAGGTGAATTTTGGAATGTTAGATTTTTTAGTGTTCACTTAGATTTGAACGAACTGTGAACTGCATATGGAGAATGAGTACACTTCAAAGTACCCAAAAATATCTTCATTTTTGTTTTATTGCCATTGCTTAAAATATTTTAAAATTTGTAAAACAAAATAGCTTAGAAAGTTGGTTCGTTTCATTATGTTGAGTATTCTTCGTTTAATTTTTCTCCCTAACTTTCTATAGAAGTTTGATCAAGTCAAGTAGAGAATTTGACGGCGCACCTTATGGGAAAGTAGTTAAGTCTAAGGATTGAAAAGAAAAAAACTTATAAGCAAAATACGAGGAGGGCCATTTATTCTGGGCCACCTGATATAAAGCGTGCAGAGGTGCCTGATAGTATCTGTGTTTTTCCTGCAGCTTTAGAGCAGTAGTGTTGCTGTTGCTGAATGAAAAAAGCATTTTAGCACGATGAATATTATACCAGATTTTAGTGATAAACACAGAAGGGAACAAAGATTTAGTAGGAGGGCTGAGGGGCCGGACTGGTGGCTTCGTTGTTGCTCATTGATGTCGTTGGCTTGTGCAGAAGGAGAAATGCTCGTTGATGTCGCATGAACTACTTCCTTGATTGGCATTTTTCCTGTCGGGCCATAGACGCATTTCTCGATATCGAAGTCAGGCGAATGATACTCTTCCTGATGTGGGCATACGTTGCACTGTTTGAAGTATCCAAATTTTCGGCACGAATAACAATGGGTGAATGTCATGAGATGCTTGATATTTGACCGTTTCAGCTCTACGTCTTGTTCTGTCCATTTGTGCGTTAGTGACGGCTGTTTGGAGGGTACGAGCTTGATTGTTTCCAAGCCGTAGATGTTGATGGGGACCGCGTCACCAGGTTTATAGTCATCGCACCACCGGTTGTAGTCGTATGTTGTTGTTTGCCTTTTTCGAGGGTCATACATCGTGTTTCGCCACCGTCGGTTCATGGTCTTCTGTTGATTTTCACCGGTCTGGATGTTCGTTGACCTTGGGCCGTACTTCTCGTGATCTTGAATTGACAAGAAGTCGGCTAGTCAAGGGGGAAAAAGCATACTTCTGTACTTCTGGTACTTCTCCGTACTTCTTGATACTTCTTCGTACTTCTTCGTACTTTTTTGTACTTCTCCGTACTTCTGAAGTACGAAGTACGAAATACGGGATTGCGTATTTCGTACTTCGTACTTCAGAAGTACGGATATGGAATTGTGAGGATATGGATCCTCTAGTGGCTAACTCTAATCGTAGAAGTGAAGCTGTAGTGAGAATCAACTCTCGCTCCGATATCTTTATTTGAAGCAAATGAACGGCTATATATAGTAGAAAAGTTAAACAAGAGTTTTGCAAGAGTTGCGCATGAGTTACATACGAACAGACAAAGTTGGGAAAATATCCTGCGGAAGGAAACGAAAACGAAAGAATGAAAAAAGCAATAACAGAATTGCGCAAGAATGGTACAAGAGCAGAATGGAGAGAGAATGAACCTTATGAGCTCCCGGGAAAGGCAGATCATAACATCCTAAATGTCCTAAATATCCGATATATCCTAAATATTCTAAACATCGTATATATCCTAAAATGTTTAGTAATAGAGAAAATCAAGTATGCTGAAAACATTTATTAGTTTAAAAAAAGTGCATTAATATGGCTTCAGTTTAGCTATTTTCTTGAAAACAGAAAATAGTTCCACATCCAAATACGTATACATACCTATTAAAGGTGAAGAAAAGTAAATCACATAATTTAACCGGTGATACTTGTTTATTTTATACAAAAATTTTGTGTTACACTGTTATGTCTGACCAGAGTAGAATTGAATCAAGAATCTTGACATTCTAAGTTGATGCCATTAATTCTACTTTCCTGGTCTACGTAAAGGCGAGATATATCACTTTTTGCCAGTGAACTTATCTATCTTCTGCTTTCTTTTTTCCCTTTAATAGTCACAAAAATCTCAATTAACAATAACTGCAATGAAACTTCAACGTTACGTATTCTTTTCACTAACAAATCCGCCTTTCGTTCAAAATTTCTTATACTTTTCTCCGTAATTTTCTTCTTTTCACTCTCTCGCAAACGAAAATTCTCCTATTACCAAAATCGCATTCGCCTTTCAATTAAATTTCTCTACAAAAACAACTGGCACCGGACAACTGAATGCACAAAAAGTTTCAGAGTGCAAGATACATTTTACTATCACTTCTGGCGCTTACAATATGGAATCTAGACCTTTAGGTGACATAAAAATCACCCTTAATCAATTTCGAATGTCCGGAGATTATCCTAGCATTTTCAGAACTTTTCTAGCTGTCATAACTCTGTAGACATTGAAGTGCACATTTCGAACAAAAAAAACGACAAAACAACGCGAGAAAAACAAAATTCCTAGCAAAAACACATGATGTCCGACGGCATAGGAACCAAAACCCTACTAAAACATATAATGTTTGTCCACATCCACACTTCCAAATTATACAAAAACATAACTAACAGTCCCATCAACGCCACCGCAACTCACAAACGACCAACACCATCATACTACTCATCTATCTGCCAGATGTTCCACGGCACCAGATGACATTTGACTTTCGTAAGAACAATGCTCATCTGACGACGACGAGGTCACCAACAACTGACTCAATGATGATGCAGCTAGTGAAGAATGCCAAGCACGAGGCCGAGCATGAGCAGAGTAGTCGTCTATCTCCTAGATGTTTCATGGCACCAGGTGACATTTCACTTTCTTCACAGCAAAGCTCATCTTACTGCGAGGAGATCACCAACAACTGACTCAATGATGATCCAGCTAGTGAAGAATGCCAAGGTGCAGACTAGTCGTCTATCTCCCAGATGTTTCATGGCACGAGATGACATTTCACTTTCTTCAGAGCAATGCTCATCTGACGACGACAATGTCACCAGCAACTGGCTCAATGGTGATGCAGCCAGTGAAGAATGCAAATAACGAAACTATTCATCTATCTCCTAGATGTTCCATGGCACCAGATGACATTTCACTTTCGTCGCAGCAATGCTCATCTTACCACGAGGAGATCACCAACAACTGACTCAATGATGATGCAGCTAGTGAAGAATGCCAACCCGCGGAGTATTCGTCCATGTCCTGGATGTTCCATGGCACCAGATGACATTCCACTTTCGTCACAGCAATGCTCATTTGACGACGAGGAAATCACCAACAACTGACTCAATGATGAAGCAGCTACTGAAGAATGCCAAGGAGCAGACTAGTCGTCTATCTCCCAGATGTTTCATTGCACCAGATAACATTTCACTTTCGTCACCGCAATGGTCATCTTACGACCAGGAGATCACCTACATCTGACTCAATGATGATGCAGCTATTGAAGAATTCGAATCAGCAGACTATTCGTCTATCTCCTAGATGTTTCATTGCACCAGATGACATTTCACTTTCGCCACAGCAATGCTCATCTGACAACGATGAGGTTAGCAATAACTGACTCAATGATGATCCAGCTAGTGAACAAGGCCAAAGAGCAGACTAGTTGTCTATCCCCTAGATGTTTCATGGCACCAGATTACATTTCACTTTCGTCACAGCAATGCTCATTTGACGACGAGGAGATCAGCAACAACTGACTCAATGATAACGCAGCTAGTGAAGAATGCCAAGCAGCATGAAGAGCAGACTAGTTGTCTATCCCCTAGATGTTTCATGGCACCAGATGACATTTCACTTTCGTCACAGCAATGCTCATTTGACGACGAGGAGATCAGCAACAACTGACTCAATGATGACGCAGCTAGTGAAGAATGCCAAGCAGCAGCAGACTAGTCGTCTATCTCGTAGATGTTTCATGACACCAGATGACATCTCGGTTTCGTCACAGCAACGGTCATCTTACTACGAGGAGATCACCAACAACTGACTCAATGATGATCCAGCTAGTGAAGAATGCCAAGCAGCGGAGTATTCGTCCATCTCCTAGATTTTCATTGCACCAGATGACATTTCACTTTCGCCACAGCAATGCTCATCTTACCACGAGGAGATCACCAACCACTGACTCAATGATGATCCAGCTAGTGAACAAGGCCAATGAAGAGCAGACTAGTCGTCTATCTCCCAGTTGTTCCATGGCACCAGATGACATTTCGCTTTCGTCACAGCAATGCTCATTTGATGACGAGGAGATCACCAACAACTGACTCAATGATGATGCAGCTAGTGAAGAACACCAAGCAGCGGAGTATTGGTCCATCTCGTAGATGTTTCATGGCACCAGATGACATCTCGGTTTCGTCACAGCAACGCTCATCTTACTACGAGGAGATCACCAACAACTGACTCAATGATGATGCAGCTATTGAAGAATGGCAAGGAGCAGACTAGTCGTCCATCTACTAGATGTTTCATGGCACCAGATGACATCTCGGTTTCGTCACAGCAACGGTCATCTTACTACGAGGAGATCACCAACAACTGACTCAATGATGATTCAGCTAGTGAAGAATGCCAAGCAGCGGAGTATTCGTCCATCTCCTAGATTTTCATTGCACCAGATCACATTTCACTTTCGCCACAGCAATGCTCATCTGACGACTAGGAGACCACCAACAACTGACTCAATGATGATGCAGCTATTGAAGAATGGCAAGGATGACCAGCGGAGTATTTGTGCATCTCCTAGATGTTTCATTGCACCAGATGACATTTCACTTTAGTCACCGCAATGCTCATTTGATGACGAGGAGATCACCAACCACTGACTCAATGATGATCCAGCTAGTGAACAAGGCCAATGAGCAGCGGAGTATTGGTCCATCTCGTAGATGTTTCATGGCACCAGATGACATCTCGGTTTCGTCACAGCAACGCTCATCTTACTACGAGGAGATCACCAACAACTGACTCAATGATGATGCAGCTATTGAAGAATGGCAAGGAGCAGACTAGTCGTCCATCTACTAGATGTTTCATGGCACCAGATGACATCTCGGTTTCGTCACAGCAACGGTCATCTTACTACGAGGAGATCACCAACAACTGACTCAATGATGATTCAGCTAGTGAAGAATGCCAAGCAGCGGAGTATTCGTCCATCTCCTAGATTTTCATTGCACCAGATCACATTTCACTTTCGCCACAGCAATGCTCATCTGACGACTAGGAGACCACCAACAACTGACTCAATGATGATGCAGCTATTGAAGAATGGCAAGGATGACCAGCGGAGTATTTGTGCATCTCCTAGATGTTTCATTGCACCAGATGACATTTCACTTTAGTCACCGCAATGCTCATTTGATGACGAGGAGATCACCAACCACTGACTCAATGATGATCCAGCTAGTGAACAAGGCCAATGAGCATGAGCAGGAGCAACGGAGTATTCGTCCATCTCCTAGATTTTCATTGCACCAGATGACATTTCACTTTCGCCACAGCAATGCTCATCTGACGACTAGGAGACCACCAACAACTGACTCAATGATGATGCAGCTATTGAAGAATGGCAAGGAGCAGCATGAAGATGATCAGCAGACTATTCATCTATCTCCTAGATGTTCCATGGCACCAGATGACATTTCACTTTCTTCACAGCAATGCTCATCTTACTGCGACAATGTCACCAGCAACTGGCTCAATGGTGATGCAGCCAGTGAAGAATGCAAATAACGAAACTATTCATCTATCTCGTAGATGTTCCATGGCACCAGAGCGCATTTCACTGTCGTCACGGCAATGCTCATCTGACAACGACGAGGTTAGCAACAACTGGCTCAATGATGATGCAGCTTGTGAAGAATGCCAAAGACGATACCAAATAGCAGACCATTCATCTATCTCCTAGATGTTCCATAGCACCAGATGGTGGTGAAGAATGCCAAAGACGATACCAAATAGCAGACCATTCATCTATCTCCTAGATGTTCCATGGCACCAGAGCGCATTTTACTGTCGTCACGGCAATGCTCATCTGACAACGACGAGGTTAGCAACAACTGACTCAATGATGATGCAGCTTGTGAAGAATGCCAATTAGCAGACTATTCATCTACCTCATAGATGTTCCATGGCAGGAGATGACATTTCACTTCCATCACAGGAATGCTCATCTCACGACGACGAGGTCATCACCAACTGAGTCAATGATGATGCAGCTAGTGAAGAATGGAAAAAACGAAACTAGTCATCTATCTCCTAGACGTTCAATGGGAGCAGATGACATTTCACTTTCGTCACAGGACTGCTTATTTGTCGGGGGCAATTGGCGACTAGAGTGCGGAAATTTGGCGTGGGTTTAGTATCGTTGCTATGGAGTAGTTTCAAATAAACGTAGGTTTTGGTTGTGCTTTTCTTGACTCCGATGATTGTGAATGCTGTTGCCGGGGGAAGTATGACTTCTTCTTCGTCGTAGTAAGAAAGGTGCGATATGTCTAAGCCGCCGTTTTTGGTCGCGTCGATAATGAATAGAGTATTGCCGAAGTTTTGGGCTTTTTGAGGATTTTTGGTAGTTGAGATAAAGCCGCTCCAGCATCTTTTGTGGTTGGTGGCTTCCACATATGATTGTAGCGTGTTCTGATCGATGTTTACGCCTCGATAAAGTTCCGCTGCGTGTTTGGAATTGGTGTTTAGCCAGCTTCTGTATAGAATATAACAAAATGGCCCCAAAGTGTTTATTTTGCTGTTGTCGGTTTCCCTTAGTGCTTTATTTATTAGTTTATATAGAAAGCATTCCATTGTGTATAGGTGAATGCAACACTTGTAAATTTCTTCTCTGTTTTTGTTTTTCACGGCTATTATTTGGCGAGCTAGATATTGTGACTCGCAATGTTGACCTAGTTTCTTTCCTTCGATAGTTATTCCATTCGCTGCCTGCTCTACTATTTCAGCATCAGAGAGTTCCTTGTTTTCCTTCCAATGTGAAAGAAAAATATAAGCTTCTTTGCCCCAGTGATCAGTGAACGTTTTACTCAATTCTGGTGTGAGAAAGAATCTTTCTTCTCTTAAACCTTGGCTTTCATTTCTACTAGTTAGAACCCGTTTTATTTGCCGTTGTTTATTTTGATCCGATTTACTGATTTGAATGTTATCGTTTAAGTTAATCGAATAATTATCCAGTTCAGCTAGTTTTATTTTATTCTTTTGATTAAATGCTTCTTCGATAATCGCTGATTCGATATCAGAATATCGTGTCCATTCTTCATTTCCATTTGTTGACCATGGATCAGAATTTGATTTCCAATACCATTGAGCTTGTGGTTGATCAGCTCCTTTTATCGCCTGACTTACCATTTATTAGGCTGTTTGGAACTGATGGGTCCTAGAAACGTCCTCTAGAAAAGACATGGGACAAGTAGCAGAATATTCTGTAATTGAAGAAACACTTGTTCAGCTTTTCAAGACCAACTCTGATTATGTTTACATTCTGTTCATCAGTGAAACTGACACTTGTTTTTGCAGTTTAGTACATAGTAAAAGTGTAACGAAATACATCTGGAACAGAAAACAAAACGTTTCGACCAAGGCATTTTCTCTATGGTTTTGATAGTACCCAGGCCGATGATTCCAAAGACAAGTTCCTGAAAGATCCGACGCCGGAGCATGCCGGAATCCGATGAAATCTGGCACAATCCTACCAGAAGCATGCCAGATTATGTCGGTATCCCGACCGGTGTTGTTTGCAAAGTTCTTAATGAGGCACGCCTTCTTATGCAATAAGTAGAGGCATCCAATGACTGCTTTAGTTTCAAGATTAGTGCTCAAATTTTCGTTTTCAGTCTTCTTATTTAGAGGCTCCTGAAGCTGTTGGAGAGAGATCCTTCCAGTGAGGAACGAACAGGACAAGTTGATATGTGATCATTCACCCGGAACAGTATCAACAACGTTGACGTACTCATATGACATGGACAAATATTAATTGCAATCAACTGCGTATTTTTCCTAATTTCTCTAATTTAATCTAACAGTGACACAAACAACAGCGTCATGATGAACGCAGTTAGAAAATATCGACTTTGTATGAGAAAAATGTCTTAGTGCTGTGTGGAATTGAAACATGAAATACCTTTTACTCACTGTAATCGCATGAATATTTTATTCCTTTAAACGCACATTAGTCAGGCAGCTTAACTCACTCTGTTTCTTATTCCGATGAAAGTGAAACGAAAGCAAAAATGGTATGTTTTCTTTTCACGTTTTCTTTCACTAGTCGACGTTCTTGAAATTATTCTTTAAGGATTAAGGAATCAGGTGACTATTCTTGTCTTGAGTATTCTGTCAAGATTCTTTGAGATTTTTCGTATATCTTTATATATAGAGAAGCCATACACGTGCCAGACAGAACACAGAACTTAGTTCGTGGAGACAGACAATTGACCATAGTGATGCACTCTAGTTAGTAGACAGTTAAGGCTTTGGTGATAGACGAAAATAACCTTATTGAAAAATTAACCCAATGTATGAAAGAGAAACTTAGTATGTGCATTTATCCTTTCATGATTTCGCATTTTTATCTTTATTTTTATCTTTAACCCATTCAAGGCCACTAATAAGTAGTTAATATATTCATTGAAATTGTTTAGTTGTCTATTTATTTGTTTATGGCATTACCATCGATAAAACGAAAAGATTTACTCACAAACTAATTTTCTCTTATTAAAAAGTCTGCTTATGACCATAGATAAAAACTTTTTCTTCGAAATTTTACAAGTTTCTACTTGTGATCGTACCTGCAAAAGTGATCTAATATTACAAGAACGTTTAACGATTTTCAAGAAAAGATTCCTTAAAGAAACTATAAGGCAAGATTCCTTGAAGAAAATAAAAGAAAAGAGTCTTTAGAGAAAAAAAATCTGACCAATTGTGGAAGGAGACGGTCAAATGATTATTGAAAGAATCAATCAGATATTCTTTCTTCTCAAGATCTGAAACGAAACCTCGCAGAAAAAGAACTACTCAAGAACTTATAAGATATAAGAATCCTTAAAGAATAATTTCAAGAACGTCGACTAGAGTTCTGCGTAGAAGAAAAAGAGCTAAGAGCACAGTTACATCCTAAACATCCTAAATATCCCGAATATGCTAAATATCCTATTCATCCTAAACATACTAAATATGTTAAATATCCTAAATATCCAAAACATTCCAAATAAACTAAATATCCTAATTATCCTATGTATTCTAAATATACTAAATATCACTTACCTCCAAAATATCCTAAATTTCCTAAATACCCTATATATCCTATATATTGTAAATATCCAAGATATCCAAAATATCCTAAACATGCTAAATATTAGGTTGAGGAAAAAGTTCGTGCGCCGTGTTAAAATAATGATTTTTTATATATTTTTTTTTGTGTTTTTGATCTGGTTTTGTGGCTATTATGAAAATTTATTGATTTTTGAAACGCTTGAAC
>CAJNOQ010006035.1:0-14242 GCA_905250885.1 Didymodactylos carnosus
TTTGCGACCTTCTCCGTAATCGGAGTTTTTCTCCATGAAGATGCGGTTGAAAAGAAGTCAAAAGGTGATATTCGTGATCAGCTCGACAAGACAAATCAGAATATGTATGATTAAGTTAAAAACAAATTTTGCTCGAAGTTTGAATTACGAGCACCTTAAAAAGCTCCCTGATTTTTCAACGTGACAACTGAAAGAAATTAAAGATTTTCATTTCATTTATTTGGATAGATCATACTATCGAGGTACATATTCAGAGCCTTGAGGGTTTATAAAAGTGAACATATCCCGCACAAACTAGCGTACAAATATATGCTGAAAAAAACGAGAGGAAGTTTTTTTGTTTTTGTTTTTTTACTAGTGGACACACAAATAGGGAAAAAAACAAACAAACGAACAAAAGGACAGAACATATTTTGGTAGACTTAAAATAGATTTAGATGCAACTTTAAATTGCTCTTAACCACTTGACTGTTAAAGTCTTTTTTTTAAACTATCTGGTAAACTTTTTGCAAAACAACTTTCACAAATTCGTAGGTAATTAAGGATAGTAAAAGACGCTAGTGGACAAACATATTTTATTGTTTTATATAGAAAACAGAAATCTCTTCTCAATAACAAAGCACAAAAAACTTTGTCCTAGAAAAATGCGTTTTCAAAATTGAACGTTTCGCTCAAAAGTTCAGTATGGTATGATAAATACGAAAACATGGATCAACGCAAAGTTCAATGTCACAAATTGAACATTCTTATCTTGATTCATGTCTTGTGCGGTTAGCTCTCTTTTCTGTATGACTACAAACGAAACATCGTCTTGTTGGAAGCTCCTTGTTTTCACTTGGAAGAATCAAAGATGGAAAATGTCGTCCAACTAACCGTGCTGGCGTAGGTTCGCTTGATAGTCACCCTATTCTGACTAGGTGTCCCGGTAGATTATCCTGTAAATTTTGCTCCAGTAGAAAACGAGCAAGGGCTATACGGAACTGAAGTTGTGTCATTACGTCATGGCTTGTTTCCTGAGTTTGTATTTTATATAAATGATATGAATTCAATATAGCCAAATCAAGTAAAACCATAAATATTTTCTTATAATATTTTCTCAATCTTCGTCGAGGTATACAGTAAAGAGCTATCAATTGATCGGTCCTATCAACTCCACCCATTGTATCATTATATTCATGAATACATGTTGGTTTTTCGACTTGAGTTTGTCTCTTCTGAACGATTGAAGTATTATTTTCATGATATGTTGATAACACATGAACATATTTTTTATCAAGCCATTTTAATGCCATCACTTTTTCGTAATATCTTGTAATTCGTTCATTCCTTTTGAGTTTAGAGTTTCTGAAATCGGGTGGAAGACTTTCGATTTGAAAGAACTGTTCCAACGGCATCTGTTTTTCTCTTTACGAGGTACAGAAATAGTTCTGGCAACGAATAATAATTATCCATTACAATACAGTGTCCTAAATCCAGATAATCTTCCACCAATGTCATCACTATTCGACTTGATAACGGTAAATCACTAAATTTTTCACTGTAACTTGTATCGCGACCAGTATAAATAATAAAATCGAGAATATAATCATTCATATCACATAACATGAAGAATTTAAATCCAAATCGTGCTCTTTTCAACGGAATATATTGTTTCCACGATAGGCGGCTCTTGTACATGTGCAAGCTTTCGTCAATATCTAGAAATCTTCCTGGCTTGTACAGTCTTTTGAATGAAGAACGTGAAACTTCAATAACTGGCCAGTTTTTTTTCAATTTGTTGTCCGGATCGTGATCGGTTTCAAAATGTAACATTTTGAGTAATATTTGAAATCGGTCAGCAGTGATAATTTTATTGAAAATTGGTGTAGCTAAAAGTTCATCGGTTGAAAAATACATCTGAAGTTCCGGTTTTCTTATTATCCCTTGTAATGTCAGTAAGGCAAGAAAAACATTAAATTCGTTAATATTTGTTGCAACCCATTTATGTATACGTGAATATTACTGACGAGGATTGGAATTTTCCTATACATTTTCAGCGTAGCGATTTGTTTCATATACAATTGTTTGTACTAAATCTCTAGGGAAAATGTAATTCCAAAATTCAATAGGAGTTTGAGCGTCTTTGACTTGAACTTCGCGACTGTCAACAAACTGAAATGGATCTCTATTGACCGTTGGAGTAACGGTCCATTTAGTTAAATCAATTTCATCATCAGTGTCAGACAAAGATGAACTGGACGTTGACAAACTATCGTCAGTATCACTGTAAGAATCGTTGCTTGATATCATTCTGATTTTGTCAAAAAAACTTGATCGAGCAGTGCAGAATACGAGCAAATGAAAATATATCTTATGTCCGATAAAACGTTGTTATGTATATGATAGGCATCTAGCAAAATTGCAGATATCTCTTCTTGCACATGCACAACGTATATCTTCAAGATATCCGTGTATATATCTATCAATAATAGATATTCTCTTTTTCTCTTTTTTTCTCTTTTGCCATGTGAAGAAAGAGGAAAAGTCAGTGCAGCGTTGTTTTCATTCACCATTTCATTCTTTCAACACTTTTTTAAACTTCTTTTTTCTTCCTCGTTCTTTTACATCACATATATCGCAATCTTTGCACACGCATACCTTGTGCTAGAAGAAATATCTCCAATTTTGCTAGATGCCTAATGTTTATTCCAAAACTTACATCTTATTCGATCTTTTCCTTCCTATTACACAATTCCAAGGGTGAGGAACATAGTCGATATGAAACATCAGAATCAGTAGAGTGAGCTCCAATAGGTGCAGGATGTAGAGCCAACCCATAGCATACAAAAAAAAACAGATTTAAGGAATTATAGTCTTCGTCTTTTCCATAAAAATTGCTCTGACGAGTATACTCGTCGTTAACAGTCAAGTGGTTAAACACTTTTATAGTAGGGACATACGTGAACGATTGAAGAAGCTTGTTCCAGTCCCTTGGATTCCGATAGAATACAACCTCATGCAGTTTTCGAGTTCCTAATCAAGATATACAAAGTGTTTGATATGTCGATCACCTTGGAAATATATTCCAATCGGCATATAACTGTTCCAACATGACACTACGATCATAAATACAGAATTTTTTAAACTTTGTTAGGCCTAAACCTGTCACCAGGCGAAAATCCCTTTCACCGATTGAAAAGTCTAAGTTGATCGAGCAAATAAAACTTTATTTGTATTCAACAAAAACCTATCGAACTTACTAAAATACATCGTTATTTACAGCAAAAAATCAAACATTTAAAATGAACAAGATGATGCAACTCTAAATCACACCAAGCTAGGATTATCTGGAAACCTATGACGTAATGAAAAGAGATTGAATTCCTATGAATGATGAAATAGTACCTAGAAGAGCGTACAAGACCACTGGTCTGATGAAAAAGATGAAAAAAAGTTCCGGAGCTCAGTGGGATGGTCGGCACCAGGCGGCTGCTGATGAAGAAAAACAAAACGAATAAGGTCGCAGCTCGAGCTGCATTATCACTTTGTCCATTTAACTTGGTTTGTTTTTCTATGTCTCTGTTTAGGCGATGAAGGAAACGAGGAGCAAGATGAAGTAGAATTAGAAAAGTTCGTTAAAGCGCTTAATGAATTATTTAATGATGAAGCATATAGCAGCAACAAGAATAGGTTCAAACAATTAATTATTTCGTCGTATCATCTTCGTGCCCAACATATATCAAACAAAAATATATTATTTCGGGATATGATTAAAAACATGCCATTTACGAAAAAGCTCGATTTCGTAAATATATATATTTTACTTGCTACTGTTACTTTAATGTACGAATTTTCTGTAGGTCAAAGCTGAATTTGCAGTTCGCACTCAATCAACAGTAGCCAAAACTTCCCAAAATATATTAAAATTATTTGATAAATTAAAAATATTATATCCAGATGTTGATCATTCACAAGTATCGCTGTGTTAAAAGGGTCATATACGTAGAACGTTCTGAAAAAGTACGGAGGGGAAAGCAGAAGTCAGTCTCAGTCTAAGAAAATATTGAGTGAGAAGTAGAGGTTTTTGACCCACTTCTATATCCAGATTCTTGGATTCTGCTGTGCGCTGCTCGTGTATGATCCAAAAGATCTTTTGTTATTGTTGCTACTACATGTTTCATCATTGGTGTTTTATAGAGATATCATGAATTAGAATTACTCAATATGTTAGCTAAAAGTCGCAAAAATCTACGATCAATATTTATTGGTTTTGATGTGGGTTTTTGTGAAATGTTTTATACTGATTTTTATCTATCCGTTTTATGTAATAATGCTTTATGCTGTCTCATTTTCTATTCGTACAGATACCCGATGATACAAAAAAGAGTTTTGATGAACCATTTGACAAAATGTGTAGTCAACAGCCAAATACTTTTACCGTAGTCTATTCGAAAACTAATGACAACGAATATGATTTTTATCTTATTTACTCAAATCTGTTAAAATTCGATCTAACGGATTCAACGATAGCAATTATGTGTGCTGTATTTTTAGCTGCTTTTTATTCATTCGATCTCGGGTTTTTGACAAAACAAAAAACCGGTAGCAGAAGTAATTGATAGTTACGCTTTTAACCAAATGTCGAAATATAAGAACACATATGGAGTAATAGCTAAACAGATGCTATTAGATTTAGATAATGAAAAAAACAAACAGATAGCAAACATAGTGTTTCTAGGAGTACATCGCCTTTTTCCTACATTTTTTATGTTAAATCAGCTTACTCTACCTCTGTTTTACTTTTTTAAAACGACTTTTAAATTAGAAATCGCGTGAACTGACTGATTCTTTCTATTTTGCACGAGTCTGTTTTCGCTAAAATGCTCTTCTGGTAAATAACTTGTTTGTTGAAAAAATTACAAAGAAATTCGACATTACTTTTATTCTGTACGATTTTAAAAGTCTTATGTAAAAGCGCAATCAGTACTGAACAGGAACATTTACTTATAATAATCTTCACTTCGCCGTTTCACACCGTTGTACACTACATGATTTCACTGCTGAAAGAACTGAACTCCGTACGAGTAACTTCAGTGATAAAACAAGAATGACAGATCAACTGTACATATTTACATATATAAAATTGTACATATTTTTTCGTTTGACAGATAGGGAAAAGGATAAGAAACAATCGTCGCGAGTGTTTAGAAACCGAAGGACAGATGTATGTACGAAAAAACTCATATCTGATAGAACGAAAGAAAAAAATGTGCGAAATATAGCATGACTGTACACAGTAAAAGGAAGTTTCAGAATTGGGGAGTAGTTACTTTGATCTTATCTGCTTAAACACAGTAGATCAGCTTCAGATAGCGCGCCAGGAGAAACAGAGAAGAGCTTATTTATCAATGTGTAACTCTTTTTTGAAAAATCTCTCCTATAAGCTTGTTTCTTCATCTGATTTAGATGAACAAGTCTTTTACACAATTTGTTCACTTTTCATTTGTATTCAGAAGAAGAGCGAAAAATTTTATTGGTGGATGTCGACGTCTTTCTGAAATTTGAAATTTTGCCAAATTTCGAGCAAAAGCATGTATAGCATGTGCTCAACACATTCGAATAATTGTTATTGCTTTAAGTTTCTTTCTAGTATATTTACATTGCAAGACGTTGAAGCATATTTGAAGATACGTATTTATATCCATATTGTTGAAAGAAGCTAATACTGCATTAATTAACGCATGACTAAAATTAACCATTATAAAAGATGATCTTACAAATACACGTTTAATGATAACAATATGTTTTCGAACATTTACTAAGAAATGGTGAATGCCAGTGACAGTGTTCTCATACAAAATTGCACTGGCCAACGGTAACAGACAACTTGGATCATCGTCGTCTTTACAGATACAACTGTAAAAGAAAGCCGATTTTTGCTCGATTATCTTCCGAATAACACTTTCGGTGGCATCCAGATGAAGAAATGAATATAAAACTGATCGATAATAATTTATATAACGAAGAATTTTTGCTTCACACATCAAATGAACGGTGAATGGACCTTCTCCAATCGTACGAATATAGCCCAAATTAGACGTGAAGATAAATGATAGTACTTGAGTGAGTTAAAACGATCGCTATAAAAAACCTAAAGTGCAAGATGGGAGTCTTCTCGCTAGCTTTGGTTTCGCTATATTTTCGAGAAGACGGAAATAATCTTATTTTATTATTTATTTTTACCTTTTCCATGAGACATTTTGAGTAGCTAGCAAGTTTTTTCACTTCCTTCCATTGCCAAGTCATTCTCTTCGGATTTTGTTCTAAAACATAGCGATAGAATTGAGAAATTTGTTATTTTTTTATGCAACTAACCCATTTCTAAACGATTATTTTCAGTAAGCTGTCTTCGTGCTGGAACTTCTTTGTTATCATGTTTTGGAGTATCACTGATTTCGACTAAAAATGATCGTGGTTTCGTATCAATATCTTTTAATGTTAAACGAAAAGTTGTTGGACAGTTTTGAATTTTACATTTAGCATCAGCCTTAAAAAATGGAGTGTTTTTTTTCCTCGATAGAAGCTTTTTGACATGATTATGCTGGAATGCCAAAACACATGTTACGCTGACTGTGACTAATTTTTGATAAACGATATTTTGCCAGTCATTATAAAGAGAGTTTTTAGTTCGATTAGAAAATTGTTTAAAATCTTGACTTGACATGGTGAATGCAATACAGGCTATATTTGGATTTTCATGTGATGAAATTTACCGATATTAGAAAGTTATTAGTAGTGATAGTCATTGAAGACGACGATGGTAGTGCTGTATTCTCATTACATATAGATTCTGAATCAACAATATTCGAACTCAGAGATGGAAGCGATTAGGTCAACATTTAGAACATTTGATATATGATTTTCGAAAAGCCGATACGCTTTGGAGTATATGTAGCGGATTTTGAATGTTATCAAACATCATCTTGAGGCACTAAAACCGCATTTATTCAATTAGGTCACCAACGCCATCTTCCGCTAAAACTCAAGTTTTTTAGTCAAGGCCCAACTTTCGACCTGATATTCGTAAGGAGGATGAAGTGCTGTATGAAATGATGTATCTTTCATTGAAAGTCGAGAAAAAAGATTTTTGAAGTTTTGAGGGGCTCATAGAGGCGAAACTTTTTCGAAAAAAAAGGAAAGTCGATGTTTGCGTGAGTTAAATACGGCATTCGATGCAGAATTTGATGCTGATTGCGATCTTTCTTTCGATTTCCGATTTCACCCTCACCCCCATCAGCCGCAGAGGGGAATGTTTCTAACGTTCTTGACAGCCGGGAGATATCTTATGTACAAAATTAGAGTTTTCAGGCTGTTTTCACCTAATATGAAAAAATTCACTATTCACTCAAAAAACATCAGAACGAGTTCAAAACTTCGGAATGTAGAGTATTTAAGCTATTCTAAGAAAATCAAGGTCTCATTTTACTCCCTTTTGAACATAGTACCCTGGGCTATCAGTCCATGAAAAAAAATCAATACATTCCTATGTGCATTTCGGAAAATCCAAGCTGCTTTTCCAAAGATCTTCTGACAGGTGCGCTTCAGAAGTTTTTTCGAAATTCGCTTTTGCTTACAGAAATATGTGGTCAGATGTCTGGTTTTCAAAACTGAAGACCACAGGTCTCTATCTCATTTCTGTGAAAAGTTACTCGAAAAATATCCGAGACCATTGTATTTTGGAACGCATAGTAGGCTTAAATAATATTTCTATAACATAACCACATAAGCAAACAGCAAATGTTAGCAATAAGCAACCGTAGACAATTATAAAAGTGCTTGTCTATTTCAAATGGTACAGTACCAGTCTTTTCACACTTGTTGATATTGTCTCAGCATGATTTATTATTGCGCCAGAAGATTCAACACGTGTCAGAATTCCATGTGTGCTTTTCGTGATGCATGGGCCTGAGAAGCGCCTTCTACAGTTGATTCTATGCGTGATTGGTCTAAACTAATTTCTGCCAATGGCTCCTCTGCAGTTGCTGTTTCAGACTTATCGGAAACTGGCATAGCAGGTGATTTAAGACGTTTTAATTTGATAACGTTAATAGTAGCTGTTGCTCTTCTTGAGGGTGATTGTGGTGGTGGGCGCGGCAGTGGCGAGGAATCCGATGTTAGGGTATTACTACAAGTTGGTATTGATGATGAGCAAATTTTAATAGAAGCAGGAGCAATAGATTGACGTCGTAGTTTTGTTACACTAACAGCAGTAGTAGCTCGCTTTTCGGAAGGAGTATCATGTGTTGGAACAGATGCAGACTTTGGTACACTGATAATACGTCCACTTGGAGTTGATGATTTTGTTCGTGGTAATTTCTTGACGCTCAATGTGCTCGCGCGACGCCTCCGCTCATTAACTGTTGCGTCAGGCAAACTGATGTCGGATGTATTAACAGCCTCTTCTTCGCCATAATTAAGTACTGGAGCATTGAGTTTTTCATTGCCTATTGCAGGCGGCTGTTGGTCTTTATTTAGACGTTTAACGCTAACAGCGCTTAATGGACGGGTAAATTTCTGTTTCTTTATGACATCAAGGTGCCGAGCAGATGAACTACTTAAACTAGTGGTCCTTATTTGTCGACCACTATTGAGAGCATCATCGTAGGTGCTTTTACGGTTATCATCAAATAGATTATAGATCAAGCAGGTTTTATTTGGTTTGGACAAAGCCAATACTGTGGGTTTGACACTACGAAAATGTCGATGACGTAACCTTGACCTTAATGGACGGACGCATTTTTGTTTTAGAGTGGTTGGCTCAGCTGTACATGATATATGCTGACTATCTGTCGATAGTGGATGGAGTAGCAAGTACTTTCGTCGTATTTCTTCTTCTCTACGTTTTCGTCGTCGACGAGCTGCACCCGGACCACTATAATACACTAGGTTAAGTTAGTTGTATACAAACCAAAAACTTGAGTAATACGAATTGAAAAACTTACCATAAACACCAATAGCATGCGCAACATAATAGAGCCAATAGCGGAAGTAAAGCTAACATGGATAGACCAATAATTAATGGTAAATTAAGATGAGACGCACAAGTTATAGTACTGTAAATAAACAAAATTCAAAATTTTATGGAGTATGTGCGATATATGTTTTCTGCATATGTTGTTGACACAGTTGTCTGTGCGGTAAACTGTAGTAGGGTACATGTGCCCTTAGTTTTCCCAATATAAAATATTGCGCGAATGAGCTTTAACTTAAAAGAATTTTTTAAACCCAAGAACAGAATAGAAGCCCAGTGGGCTTCTGTTTTGTCCTAGCAAATTAGAAGTTTGAGGATGGCCTTCTATTCCGGTGAAATTTTTTTTTGCTGTGGCCAAGACTGGACTATTTTATAAGCAATTCATATCATCATTGATATCTTTTTTTCTTATACTTTTAATTATTTTCTGCTTTACTACAAAAACCTGATGTGTTAAAATAGTTTTACGAAGCATAGCTCAGTTTTCTACGAATAGAAAGAGAAACAAAGTGTATGAACCGATCGAGTTCTATTCAAGTTGTAAATGGCAAACTAAATTCAGTCTTTCTCGGCTTCCATTTTGAGAAAAAGTGGCAAAAGATTTGAACAAAATAGTATTTCACACACTTTGCATAGCGACATTTTGAAGATTGTTTTGTCTGTAACGATTGAACGATTTATTCGATTTCTTTGAAACTTTTACAGTAGATGCAAATCAGAAAGTTCTATAAGCGAAATATAATCAGTTCCTCGCTTTATGCAATCACATGCAGAAGGAAACAAATTTCAGGCACTTCACAAGCGGTTTTGATGAAAAAACGGAAGGCGATCATCAAAAAATATGCTGGTCTTAAGCTGTTTTCTTATATATGCCCATTCGAAACACAGTGAGCTTCTATTCTGTTCCTGGGTTTAACACCTGTGGGATATTTTCTTTTTGCATACTCATTTTTTGATGAATCCATGTAAAACATACTACCACTACGATGATCGTACGCGGCCGCGATGAGACCTACTTTGCTTTAAAGTTCGAACAATTGACTTGAATGACGACAATTGCATGTCTCTAGCTACTGCAGAAAAAAAGTTACAGTTATTTTATTCTCCAGCGAAAAAAGTAGAATTCTTTGATTTTTTACGGCTTTTTGCAGTGCTCTAGTAGCCCGGCCCTATAGATATTTAATCTTTTAATGCATACTTTGTACTAGGAGTTATTGTGAAGGTTGTCGTTGCTGTGAAGGTTGTCGTTGTTGTAGGGGTTGTCGTTGTTGTGAAGGTTGTCGTTGTTGTAGGGGTTGTCGTTGTTGTAGGGGTTGTCGTTGTTGTGAAGGTTGTCGTTGTTGTAGGGGTTGTCGTTGTTGTGAAGGTTGTCGTTGTTGTAGGGGTTGTCGTTGTTGTGAAGGTTGTCGTTGTTGTTTGTCCTGGACATAATCCCACATTACCACTTGCAACGACAAACCGTAGACAATATGTATTTGACGTTACATTAGCACTGTAAATAAAAGATCGATGATCTTTACACTAACCACTGAAACGAGAACTGCCCCAACTGATATATCGCCTTTTATCTGATACCAATATTTTCCAGATTACGAATTTCTGAACTCCATTTGTACTGCTGGTGAGTTTTTGAGGTGTTCTCCGTCTAAATCCGCTGTCTAGAGACCTCACCATTCAAACGGAATAAAAATGTTTTGACTCTATTAACTTGTAGAACACTAAAAACTGGGAATATTCTGAAAGTTCCAGACTCCTGAGACATGAGCGGACGTTGTAATCGAATTCTTAAGTTCAGCTATAACATACCATCCGTGTTACTAATATTTCCAAAGCAATAACTCATACTGAGCTGGTGTTACAAGCCTAGAGTTTTCACAAAATACTCAGTATTTAATGCTCTACAAAATGGTCGTATCAAAACGTTCTTGGTTCCTCTTAAAGCCCAGGTCTCTACAGATCGGATTTACACAGAGAATACTTTAACAGCTCATAGCAGTACAAATGCAGTTCAGATTTGTAATCACCATCATCAAGAACGTAGAAACCCATAGATTTCAGGTTAAGAGCAATTTAACAGTTGAACCTGTTCCGTCAAGAGTGTCTGTTAATTCATTATACTTACGAGGGAACGTTCTCAGGTGTCGGATTCCGATTTCCTTCGTTCATATGCCGATCGATAGGTCATATGGAGATATGAAAAAGCCTAAAAGGATAGCGGCGCAATTGGCTTCCTGCATAAGTTATACGCGTCTTTCTAATTTTCCCAGGGGAAAATCCAAGAAATTGAAAAATTCATAACGCCGTCAAATTTTTGAGTATCCGCTTGAAACTTTTACACAAGATATCTACCCTAATCTAGTATTTACGCTGAAAATTTCAGCCTTCAAACATGTTTCATTTCAGAGATGTGGAATTTTTCGTGTATCAAGGAATAGCTGTCAGTATTACCTCATCGCTTCGAGAGTTATTTGGGCTTATATTTATTTATGTTTAGCTTTTGAGAACTTTTCTGAATCACTGGCGCTCACCCTACTGTCTGTCATCCTTCGATCCCAGGAGAAGTCTCACGTCAGAACTGCCGGAAAGAAGTTTTTCATATATGAACATCAACCTTTTATTGCCACATGAACTATGTACAAACTTTAAAGTCTGCAAAATGAAAACCAACTTCTGCCAACAAGTAACAGGCTTGAACAAAAAATGTTAGAGTTCAGTGATAATGGTAACTATCAACTAATTTTTCTACATTAACAATATATATACGTGTTTAAGAAACCCTTAAGATTTGTTTACATAACTAAAATCAGCTGATTAGAAAGAAAAATTTGACGGAGTTATGAATTTTTCAATTTCTTGGATTTTCCCCTGGGAAAATTAGAAAGACGCGCATAACTTATGAAGGAAGCCAATTACGCCGCTATCCTTTTAGGCTATCTTTTTTTTTTTCGCTATCCTTTTTTTTCATATCTCCATATGACCTATCGATCGGTATATGAACGAAGGAAATCGGAATCCGACACCTGAGAACGTTCCCTCGTTAGGGAAGCCATCAACATTATGATCGCAGTAAAGAGAGCAGTCGTAATAGACCCACGATATTGCTGAACTATACTATGGAACGAAAATGAAAGAAACAACATGAACATTTGACCATTATTTTCTAAAGAAAAGTGGGTTGGAAGTCATAGATACTAGAAACAGTCCACTACGCAGTACGTCGAAAGATCTCACTAAGGTATTCGCGATTGTTACTCGAGGATCTCCATGTTGAGACTTCACGTTTTCTGATTCTTTATATCATGGCCTAAAGCGAAATAATAGTATAACTTAGAAATACGACGGAACTTTTTCTGAAAAATGCCTCAACATAGAGTACAACTCGTGTATTAGAAAGTAGTGTAAAAGGTAGAAATAGACCTTTCCTAGCCGAGTCTATTCTATCATTTGTCTATGTAATACCTGAACAAACCCAATATGACACCGGTAGTGAAAAATCATTCTTACTGTTTGTTTAAGATCATATTAGCAAGTGATAAGGACAAATAGGATGCATATGTTACCTATAATTAATTACCACAGTTTAGGTTTCCCTGATATGTTATATATAAGAATTGATAAAAGACAATATGTAGAAAAAAAATGAATAAAATGGAGAAGCAAAGAAGCATTTAATATAGCTTTTCTCTTATACAAACATTAAAGAGAGAAATCACCAATTAACATTCTACGACCGCTCTCTTTACTGCGATCATAATGTTGATGGCTTCCCTTACTCATCTCTAGCAACTGCACATATAATTTGTGGTCCAACATCTGTTGCTGTCGGTGTCCAATTTAATGTTTCTGTATACCACGAATGATTTAATGCAGTTGTCGATAATGTTCCTTCAGTAACGCCAGGGGTAAATGTTTGTTGTATATCAACATCAGTAATTGAACGTGTTGATGTCATACTACCAACCTGATATATGTTCAATGTTGTTGACCATGGCACACCTACTTGTACACTGATACAAATTGGATCTGTACTGTTCAGAATCGGTGCGATATAGGATGGTTGAGTATAAACATTGATTAAAAATTGTACTGGTACGGAGCTAATTGATGATGAACTAGTACTCGTATAAAAATCTTCGACCTGCATGAGATAATGAAAGAGAACAATGCAAAATGTGTGAGCAGAAAAGTCAGATACATGAGTTTATTAGCGCCGGCCTTGATTTGAAAATGTATGAATGCAACTCATTCCAAAATCTATAAAAGAATTATCAGCTTCGACGTTCAAGATCTCAATGTGAATCTCCTCCTGTTTGCATCATACTCTTGAGAAAAGAGGTTTGGTTACGAATCCTAAAAGGGCATAGAGAAGTGCAACCATTTCTAAACCCTGTCAGATTTCGTAGAACAAAACGTTTTAAATGCATTAAAACGATTGACGTGAAAAACCTTCCAGATGTTACGCAAGGACCACGTTCGTACGTAATCTGCAGAGGTCTGGTATTAGTAGACTTTTGGTAGTGGATAAACTTACGCTCGTACTTTTATATCTCATATAAAACGTGCAACACTAGAGGAGTTCCACAATAGTACTTGACAGACAAGAGAAAGGTCTCTTATGACTTTCACTCAGGCGTCACGAGCATAAGACGTTTTCGCCTCCAAATAGAGAGCTAATCAAACTTTGATACATCGACCTTCAGACATTTTGCGAAAGTCCGTATAGTGTATACGGTTGTGAAATATAAAAGAGGAGTGTAAGTTTATATTAAAATCTTACTCTTCTGAACAATGCAATGCATAAAAGCGCAACACAATCTTGCCGACAAAAGCGACTAAGAAATCCGTAAAATGTGTCACCAGGTATAGCTTGCATGGGATTCCCGATATAAGCACACCGTAGAAATCTTTACAATCTAGTTCCTTTACAAACGTGGAGTAGGATGTATTGGGCGGAGTTTTCAACACCTTCAAGAGGACTAAGTTGATAAGTTTTCTTTCTTCGGTCTAACAAGGCTACCTTCCTTATTTATTAATAGTTTTAACTACTGCTCTTCGTATATATAATCGACGGTGCTAATTACTAATATGAAGTCCGTTTTGGTCCAATTTCAGTTTCTCAGCCGGAATTCAAAAACAGTGACTATAGAGACCCAACTATTAAAGTTGACCAAAAACATTTTCTGAGTAGGTCATTTTGTTGCCCGCATTAAACTATCTCTAATCTGTAAGGTT
>CAJNOQ010006036.1:0-14240 GCA_905250885.1 Didymodactylos carnosus
GTGGTCTAAAGCGCCCCCCTCCTTTACTAGTTCAAGCTGGTTAACCATAAGATCACAGGGGAATAGATATCGAGATAGTTTCAATTACCATGGACAAAAAATTTATTTCTCAATAATATCAAACTTGGGCCGATTTGTGGTCTAAAGCGCCCCCCTCCTTTATCTCAGGACCACACTAACTAGCTCACTCATCAAGGGGATCGAAATTCTGCTAGGGTTTCTTTCTGTTCAGCTTTCAGCATTATATTCGTTGAACATGCGCTGCAACCTATTTAGAAGGATAAGAGACTGCGAATGTTGACCCACGGTCAGACACAACGCTCGTAAAAGTATTGGTAACCGAAGGACGGTTCCGAATACTTACGCTCCGTGAGGTTCTATGAATTCGTACCATATTCAGATGTGTGTAACTACGCATGTTTGCTGATTTCTTCAGGATTTTCTCTAGTGCGAAGGCTGAACTTGAAGTAAGTAGAAGTTGAGAAAAAGAGAATAAATATTATTTCACTTCATTCTCGAAGGATAGATGGACATCTTCGGTCAAAACACGGCGGTCTCGACGGTAAAGAATCGATAAAAGCCCATTTTCCTTCATGAGGGTCATTAAAACAAGTTTGAAGGCCGAAAATATGAGAGAAACCATTGTTTTAATTGAATGATCTGGTTTGCCAAATTTAGACAGAAAAGTGTCGCTATGATATTCAGTCGAGGGTCAAGCGAGTCGTAGCGACCCGCGTTACTTGTGTTATGCGTACATACAAGTCGAAAACAGAATCTCTATTCAAATCAAATTCTTCAGAGAGTGCACAATCGTATCTCTTTCCTCTTCTTGGCGCACAGGGCGTTTTGAAGAAGATTCTGGCTGAGAACCATATCCGTGAGGATCTTTTAAATAGAGGGGAACAGATTTTTAGGGACATTTTCTGGAATATATTGCCTAGAGAACATGTCAAAGAACATATGAGATTGCTCCCTGATCTACACGAGGCAGAAACGTAGAAGAGCTTCTCAACCTCTCAGCAGAATCGAAAGAAGTTTTACTGACTGAACAAACAAATGGAAATATCTTACTCTTGTTGTCACTGATCATCATAGACACCAAAAGGCAGGATTTTCATCGCACGTTTTTATCCAAACACGAGAAACGTTGCAGTAATATTACAGTATACCCGAGAGCATAGAAGTATCTCAACAAGATCGATGGTTCAGAAAGTGCAAATATTTGACAACGTCTTTGCATACACTACGTGAGCGGTAGCATTTTCGAGTGATCATCATAGCCTTAGCATCCCAATTGAATATACCGTTTTGACAAGAGTAATAATGAATTAACACGAATATCTCCGAACTCTCTCCATCCGCTAGACAAGCATATGAATTTGATATGGCTTTGCATTCACATTTTCAGGGAAAAACTGGAATCAGCGATGCTCTTAGTTTTGCATGATGACGACGATTGATGTCAACTCTCCTAGGTGTGATGAGCCCCTTTTGATCTCACAACGTTCAAAATCAGTGAGCCGTGTGTAATATGATGTCTATCTGTGTCAGCAACATGCTGAAAGTAATATCTTGCTGAAAAATATCACCTGTCATAGTCATCTAGTCAAAAATCCTAACAGGTCAAAGTGAGCACAATGTCAAGATCTGAAGTATATCGACTTTTTTTTACACTATATTGATATGGAGAAGAAATGGCATCTATCTAGTTTTGTAGAGCAATTCAAGCTCTATCGAAAGATGATGATTCAATATAAAAAAAATGAAAAACTTGCTAGGAGATAAAGCGAAAATACAGATAATCTTGGATCGATGGTATGTTGAAAAATGACGAAAAAATCACTCCAATGCTCAATATTTTAACTCAGTTTTCTCTCGCGTTCCCACTCGAATAAAAATGCCCAACATATGATTCGATGCAGAAAAGAATGGGCTACAAAATGAGATAAACACTTTTTTGGCAATCAACTTTTTATCCCCTTAACGGGTCGAAATACTAGCTCATGGATATTGTCAAAAACGTCAGTCATCCATTGTTTTTGGCTTTTTTCGAGTTTATTATGGTTATGAGCCAAGATGCCTAATATCTGTGTTTGTTGCGCAGATCACGCGCTATCGAATGGTATATGACTCAATTCCAGAACTGGTGAAAAAATTTGAGAAAAAATCGATCAAAAGTTATGAATGTGTCTATGTCAATTTTGATGAATTTTTGTGGCATGTTTGAGGGTGCCTTCCTTCCATTTGGTGTAGCTCACTAGTGTAGGGACCTATAGCCGAGATATTTTGGATTATAATAAAGACCACTATGACCAAACTTTCTGGATAGTAAACGTCAAAATCGTCGGACCCTCATGTTCTGACTTGCCCGAAAATCCTCGGTTTTTTTCTTATGGACCGTCTCTTAATGCACCTTCCCTTTTAGTTGTTCCGCTTGCTGAATGTCTAACAGGAGAAGCATGGAGTTCTCAATCAATTGGTAAGTATTCTTGTTGATTACTTTGTCTTTGGGAGATAAGTCAAGCCCACCTCTGTATGGTGTTTCCTGTATAACGCTAACGGGCCGCTTCAGTGAGACAGGATATTCTTTCATTCAAACATCGAAAAACGCGAATTTCTCACGTCGTCTATTCGAAGTTCTATCTGAAGCCATGTAACCCAGAAATAGAGCAATACAAGATGAGTTTGTTTCAATATATGAAACTGGTGTCAGACATCACTATCATCAGTCGCTAAAAATATGTCAGTTTGTAGAATGGCAGGAGAGCAACTACCTCATTCACACATCCTATCAATAATCAATTAAAGCTACGAACGCTTTATTTACCTTCGGATTACAATGCTAACACATCCCGTACAAGAATCTTATTCGTCCAGAAGGCGAATGCCGTGTTGAGTTAATATGAACCACATGCCAGATTTTCGGGACACTAGCCCAAAACCTCCTCGACACAGAGATGAGTATCGAATCTTTGATTCTTAGTTGGTCTTACCATTATCAAGACGGAAAATCAAACTGCACAACATAAACTGGCAGAAATCAGACTATGTTCAAATACTTGCATTAATTCAACGATGACACGACACTACATAATGGTTCTGCCTTACCGTCTCTCTCTTTTCCAGAAAAACGACCTATCTTGTTTGCCCAAAAACTTTCTTTCTGTTTTCTTCAAAAATAAAATATACATAAAACACAACCGGTTATTGGGAGATGCGGGTTCGATTCCTGTTCTGGTTCAATGATTCTTTCTACTTAAGCTTTCGTCTTATGTAGAGCAAATCAACTGTGGATGTTCTGACTAGTTTCGATGAACGAATTTCTTTGTGGACAAGTGAAATGATGGTGGATAATCCATTTAAGGATTCTTCAGTCTTGCTTTCTCTTTCGAGCTTTTTAATATATCAAACTCACCCTCACCCTCTCGAAACCGATCCTGGCTTTCTATTAATACTCACCCTCTAATACAAGTAACGCTCATCCACAGATTCGCTGACCCTTTTCTGAAAAGTCCTAATTGGCTTCTTCAGTCACAATAGTCCGATAGGGACAACTGTATCGTCATGCGTAGCTAACCTCATTCGAAAATAGTATTCATTGTTTTTTGCTGTGTTTATACGTAGCAGTAAGCTACTCTGCTCATATAACGAATGCAAACCTCGTCGCGATGTGATACATTAGGCGTCTTACAGATATGATTCAGCTATGCAGTTCACATAACCTAAGGGCCAAGTGGTGGACGATGATATTTGTATGAGACCGCTGCTACTATATTAAGATGAGAAACACGATGTACAATCTCCGTTCTTTCCGTATAATACCTATTTCTGTTTCCGTTCACTTCGATAATCTGATTGATCGAATTATCGAAACCTGTTCTTTCACTGGAAAATGAATTGGAATACTGAGTTCTTTCTCAAGGAAGTGTATTCAGAAATGAGTAACTCTCCCACTCCATGTATCTAATAAAAATCCAAACTTGTTCGAAAAGTATACTTCAGCTCATGTCTTTTAATAAAAAACTAGGAAAACTTTCATTGTGAGAACCTCTTGTCGATAAAGAACGGTGTGCGCGTAAGATCGATTTCCATTCTCAATTGAGTTGCGAGATATTGGATTTTAGATGCCCGACTGATCTGTTTGTATGGAACTGTCACATGGCTAATACTGGTATCAAAAAAAATTTCAGTCTGAATTCAGTTAGAATCTGTGAACCCTCGTTGTAGTTATCCTCATAGTGCCTGTCTGATACTTGCCTGTGACATTATATATAACATGTTACCCTACGTGAAGCGCGAATGTCGTCTCCGAGTCGGTCGTCGGCGCCCTATCGGGGCGCCACTCCCGACTCTCCACGAGTTTCGACCGATGTGTCATTGATTTCAAAACTTCCCTCACAAAAACAGCTCATATTAAAGCGTGGAGAACCATAAGAATCTTTCATTCACTTCTTCTAGAAGCATTATTACTGAGATGCAATCTCGGAAAAGCAAGTTTGGGCTGACTTATCAAAAACAACAATGCTCCTAAAACAATGAGTTCAACTAACAGAGATATCGAATAAGATACTACCAAACTTTCGATGAGACTAGCCCTTATTCACCACGTAGGTGTTGTTTAAATGATGGAGTTTTCAGGCAACTACATGTATCGCTGTCCATACAGCATAGGAAACATCTCAATATCGAAGCTGCGTGCATCCATCTTGTTGGTCTTCTTCTTTGGCCTTTCGTCATGACTGATTTATGCATTGCTGTGCCCTAGAGGATACGAGCACGTCTATAGAGATCGAAAGTGGTGAGATAATTTGGCTTGCCCATGTTCGTCACACACATTCGTGAGACGATCATGTAGATTTAACGATCTATCTGAATGATTTCAATCCCGTACAGCACTTCGAAACTTTTTGAAATGAGGCTATGACGGCAGTTGTGGCGCACAGACTCTCTTCCAGTCTCCTTTCAACGTAAACTGTTTCTTCGTAATTAACTAACTGAGTAGACACATCGAGAATGGGAAATGCATAATTTCCTGTCTCGTATCGTCGATCAAAGACTCTAGAATTAGGTTATTGTTTCTGGGACAAAATGTTAGCTCGAAACCAGGCAAGTACGCTCCTCGTCATTCGTCGGCGCCCTAGGGCGCCACTCCTGACTCGTCGCCCGTTGTGTCTTCGATAAGCAGTGTTTTGTGATCCTATGAACTCAATCGTACAAAAATATGTGTAAAGTCAGATTCTAATCAATTTGAATCAATTTGAATTGGTGAATGCGGTCTTAGACCATTCCTTCTTAGTTGACGCTAATGTGGTTTGTCGAAAAGGTTCCAATTCGACACTGAGATCATAGTTAATTTTACGCATCACTTCACATAGAGGATAGAACTTCGATAAGCTAGAATCTGCACAAAACAAAGCATCCATGCAGCAGTTGACTGAAATCTCTTTCTCGATTGGCCCCTTGGAGGATTAACTAAAGCACTCTTTCCCATTTCGCTAGGCTAATTTGATGAACCTCCCTCTCAAAATGACGTGAAGAGGTACTCTTGACTGATCGATTAGTAGTGCCACCAGATTGAAATCAGATTTAAACCCTGCATAATCAGTTACCGATGGTCATTCAGCATTCCAAAACGCGATGTCCATTGGTTTTTCGCGAAACAATCAAAACTCAAGGCTCATGAAGCTCATATTTGAAATCGGCGCATCAAAACTGCTACAGTCAGTTACTCTCTCGATCCCTCGATTTTTATTGGTTGCGAGTCGACCGATTGAGTTTCTAGACAAATCTTGGTCAGTTTCGAACTCCCCACAATTCAACTACCAATCAAGGACTGCTTTTTCAAAAACTCGATTTTCATTGGTTCTTGGGTAACCAATAGGATTATGAGGCAGTTTGAGTCCGGATTCGAGCACCTCGCATCAAATTACATCGACAAAACCATTTTTCAAAAGAATCGATTTCCATTGGTTCCGAGTCGACCAATAGGATTTCGAGGCGAACGGTCACCAAATTCGAACTCCCCGCATCAAATTACCTATCATGGACCACTTTTGCGAAAACTCAATTTTCATTGGTTCCTGGTGGACCAATAGTGTTTCGAGCAAAACTGAGCTCAGATTCTGATTCGCGAGGCTTGATTACCTATGGCCACTCACTTTCCACACGAAAATCTGCCTTCCCGCGCTTTTTCAGAAATGCTGCTTTCTGATTGGTTGGACAGACAGACAGACAAACATTTTCTGTTTGCAAGACCCTTTCTTTCAGAAAAGGGAACTATTGCTTTTCGAAAATCTGAAACCTTTTTATTTAATTGAAAATCAACATTAACAAACGAAACAATGCGCGACAACAACGATAAAATAATCAAGATATCATCTCCCATCATTACCAGTTGATTTCTAATCCCACTCCACATCAAAACCATAACGATCGAAAGCAGGATCACGAGCAAGAGCAGGATCAAAAGAATCTGGATCAAGAAGACGATCAAGAGGAGAAGTTCTGTGTGTTTCTGGTGTCGCGGCCATGCTTTTTGATAGTTGGAGGCTATCTCTTGCTAAAGAATATGTGGACAAAGTTAGCTGAGTTATGTCGCTATTTTGCTTTCGAAAACTTTGAGATTTAACTCTGGTTTAGTTTAAAATGTGGTATACTACAGTGGGGATCGAAAGCCAGGTCTTACTTCTTGTTTTGAGTCGTGTATTAAAACTACACAACATCAATTTAATTCAGTTATATGCTTGGATAGTAGAGATAGAGTAGTATATATAATTACATCTGTTTAAATGGAAAAACTCAGATATTATAGATAATAAATAGAAATAGAAAAAATATTCAAAAAATATTCATATTTATTTATTAATCTCTCAATTCATCTAGGATTGACTTAATCATCAATTAATGATTAACTAAAACGAAATTCTAAATCATCTTTTTTTTCGAGCACGGGACATCAACGATTGGTTAGAACGAATCATTAAATCGGTTTTGCTTCTCAATTTTTTGAAAATTTCGTAGCATGAAAATATTGATAAATGATATAATAGATTGATATCATCCCATGTCCTCAAAATCGCCTCACTTTGGTCGATTAATCGCGATTTTTCCATACATATATCGGCAAAAATCGCCGATTAATCGTGCGATTTTATCGCTAAGCTGTCACAATTAATCGGCGATATTTGCCGATATAACTCCACCATAGAGACCGCAATCCAGCGGCTTCTGTGCCAGTCGCAAGTCCGGGTAAAGGAAGAGCGTTAGACGGAAGGGGTGCAGATACCGCCGTCTGTAAAAAGAACAAGACGACAGAAACCAACCATGAACGACTTCAACACGAAACCATACCGGCTCGGACGGCGTCCGGGTGAACAAGGTCCGCGTCCTCTGCCGAGTGACCAGGGCAGAGTCGAAAAATTGGCGACTGGAAAGAATTCATATACGACAAAAAACACGCAAAAACTAACTCTTGCCAAAAATTCTTTGACAGTAGGAACATGGAATGTGCAGACCCTATGGGCTGCTGGAAAATTGGAATTGCTGCGAAACGAAATGAAACGTTTCAGATACGATATAATTTGCATTTCTGAAGTGCGATGGACAGGAAAAGGTGAAACATCAAATGGAGATTTTATTTGGTCAGGAGAAGAGACTGTACATATGAGGGGCGTCGGTTTCTTGCTAAGCGCACAAGCAAAAAAGGCGTTAATAGGATACAATACAATAAGCTCACGAATAATTTCGGCACGATTCGATGCAGCACCATTTAAAATGACAGCCATACATGTATATGCATCAACTTCTGCATCGTCAGAAGAGGACATTGAAGCATTCTACAACGATATTGAGAAAGTAATAACAAAGACAGATAAAAAGGATATAATCATTTTGACAGGAGATTGGAACGCTAAAATTGGTAGCGAAAATGCAGATTGGAAATCCGTTATGGGTAAATATGGTTATGGCGATAGAAACGAACGCGGAGAACGCCTCCTAGAATTTGCAACCGTACACGATCTCTACATATGTAATACAAGGTTCCAACAGAACCCTAACAGAAAATAGACTTGGGCATCACCAGATGGCATTCACAAGAATATGATTGATCTGATTCTCATCCAAAGAAGATGGAAGACATCGGTCATCAACTGTCGAACATTTCAGAGTGCAGACATAAGCTCAGATCATTCACTAGTCTTATGCAACATCAAACTGCGACTCAAGAAAATGTACAATAAGCCGCAACAATACTACACCGCTGATGTTAACCGATTGAGAGATGAGAAAATAAGGCAATCATATAGCAATGAACTATTCAACAACATGAAAAACATAGAGCCAACATGTAATCTGGAAGAGCATGCCAACAAAATAGCACAGGCCATTAAAGATGCAGTAGAGACAACGATACCTGCAAAAAGAAAAACTAAAAAACCCTGGATTTCCGAAGCGACGCTAAAACTCACTGATGAAAAACGTAAACTAAAACAGATGAAAAACGTTTCCATAGAATATGCACAGCAATATAAAGACTCATGTCGGAGAGTCAAAAAATCAGCAAGACAGGATAAAGAGCACTGGATAAACGACCAACGCGAGCAAGCTGAAAAAGGTCTAAATATTGGAAATACTAGAGAAGCATACAGCCTATTCAAAACATTAAGAAGCGAATTTGTACCTCGACTGAATGTGATACGAGATCAGCAGGGCACAATGTTACAGGCAAAGGACGACATAAAACAAAGATGGACACAGTATTGTAGCAGTCTGTATAAAGATCCTGGCGGCGGAGACGGGATGGTTAAAGAACTTGAAGACATCGCACCTCCCTGAAACGAAGAACCCCAGGATATCCTGTACTCAGAGGTCCAAGCAGCAATATGTGCATTAAAAAGAAACAAGAGTCCAGGGTCAGACGGTATTACGGCGGAAATGCTATAAGCTGGGGGCGAACAGTTAGCACGCCAAATCCACAATCTCTGTAACAAAGCATGGCATGAAGGTACAATTCCAGAACAATGGGGCAAATCCATCCTGGTGCCTATTCCGAAAAAAGGAGATCTCAGCAGTTGCTCGAATTACCGAACGATCTCTCTTATTAATCATACAGGAAAAGTACTCCTAGTAGTACTACTCAACAGATTAAAAAATCATCTAGATCCGTACCTCTCCGATGAACAGACAGGATTTAGGAAAGACAGGAGCACCGTACATCAAATTCTGACACTCAGATTATTGGCTGAAAAAGCAAAAAGACAGGGAAAGAAAATATATAATTGTTTCATAGATTTCCGAAAAGCATTCGATACGATTAAACATAAAATTATCTGGGCTATGTTAAAATCCTACGGCGTAGCCGCAAAAATGATCACACTGCTACAAAAGATCTACGAAAAGTCACAGTCAGCTGTTCGAATTGGTAATGATTATGGCGAGTGGTTTCAAACAGACGTAGGAACTAGACAAGGCGATCCTCTGTCACCACTCCTCTTCATCGCATATCTAGAAAGAGTAATGGACCAGGTGAGACAGAACACCTGCGGGATCAACGTCGGTGGAGCGGTCATAAACAACTTGAGATTTGCCGACGATATCGATCTTATAGATGAAGATCTTAGCTCACTCCAACGCCAAATTGAGCTAACAAAGACAGCTGCTGAACAATCTGGACTGATACTGAACATAAATAAAACTAAAACTATGGTATTTGGGGACAGGAATATTGAAAGTAGCATCCAAGTGGCAGGCAGTACCATAGAAAACGTGGAAAAATTTGAATATCTAGGCAGTCTGCTGACATGGGATAATAACTGTTCAGAGGAAATAAAAAGGAGAATAGGAAAAGCGACAGGTGCACTAGCTTCATTGAAACATATTTGGAAAAGTAAAAAACTTAAGACAGAAAACAAACTGAAAATCCTAACAACATGCGTCTTCAGCGTCCTATTATACGCGTCAGAGACATGGACCTCAAAAGAAGCAGACAGGAAAAAACTATGGGTATTTGAAATGAAATGTTACCGACGAATTCTAAGAATAAACTGGCAAGATAAGATACAAAACGAAGATATCAGGAAAAAGATATCAAAAGAGGAGACTATAATAGACACCATCAAGAGGAGAAAACTACGGTTATTTGGCCACATCTGCAGAATGGATGATACGAGATTAATCAAACACATAATATTTTCGAAAATGGAAGGAAAATCTCGCCGGGGGCGTCCGTGCAGAGAATGGCTGTATGACATAACAGAGTGGTGTCAACGCAGTGGACAAGAGCTGTTCCACCTTGCACAAGACCGACAGGCGTGGAAAAATCTGATCCCGTAAAAAATGGTTGGCCCCAACGGGCGCAAAGCCTATGGGACATGATGATGATGATGATTTACTGATATATGCATGGAAAAATCGCGATTAATCGACCAAAGTGAGGCGATTTTGAGGACATGGGATCTTTAATCTTTGAACTCAAAAAACCATCCTAGACACTTATTTAACGCATTTGTGCATTGTTATTGCATATATAACTTTGAAGAAATCAGTATCTATCATGGGAAAAAAAACTTAATGATACAAATCTTTTACTTATGAGTAATGAACAGCTGATCGCAGATATGGTATATTTACATCATTTACTCGAATTCTATCTTGTAAATTCTAGACAGACAGACAGACAGCAAAATGCTTTCTTTACCGTCGTACAGACCCTAGACTACAGTCTAGGGAAAAGGAAGACAAACTTTTTCTCAAAAATAATCTGCGTCTCTATAATTAATGAGTGTATATTTGTAATAGCTAACGTTGCTCAGTCGGTCTTCCGTTATGTGATATCTCACAAAGGATGCCTCCTCCAACATGTTTTGTGAAACTCACATATTAAAATGTGAGTGAGTTTTTAAGCCCAAGTTTTCCGACTCCTCCCCTCCCACTTCACTTTTCTATAGACAACCCTTCCATTGCAGATAATTGCCCTTGGTTACCGACCGACGCGACGTATAAATTGATTGATGTACTTTGCAATCGTTCTGGTTCACCTAAAGCTTTGCTGCAAACGTATATCTATAAAAACTAGAGCAATAACATTTAGAAAGTATATGGTAAAATAGCTCTTGATCTATATCAATATGTGAGTTTCATATTTTAGCCCCATGAGGGCTACACTGACAAGCTTTTTTACTCATCTAAGGATTTGTTCTGTTATGTATGTTCAGTTTTCTGTTGGCTCATATGCTTTCTCCTTTAGAGCTATTCTCTCTGACTTGATATTTCATGCAATCTTTCTTCGCGTTGTACCATCATTCTGAGAGAGTTCCAGTTTGATTAAGATGGTACAAACGAAATTTTCGCTGATGATATTTAGTGGATTATGGGACGGCTTCCAAATTCCTTTTTCTTTCTGGAAGTGACTTTAAAAAGATTTGCAGATACTTTATAGTGACCTCCCCCCCTGCAATAGAAGATTTTTCCCCAAAGGATCCGATGTGCAGAACGAGATACTAGGCCCCTAATCATAATAATAATAAAAAATTGTTAAATTAATTAGTAATATTTTTCAGCTAAAACTGCTAATTTTTCACGGTTTGTTTTGGCCAAATATACATCTAAAATTCTGAAACGCCCTTGAGAGCTTCGGAAAAAAACCTGGGGAACCCTGGAAAACTAAGATGGTTTTTCAGAATTTTTTAAAATTAAAACCCATGGAAAAATGTGTACCATAAAAGAAGTCCCGGAGTCTTCTGTTGCGAAGAGATTTAGATATTACAAGGCCGGTAAAGAGTCTATTCTAGATGTTATATGTACAGCAAAACTACTCAATGGAAAACGACTAGCTATCGGCATTTTGTGGACGGAAATCGTTGGGATTGTCCAGCGATTTGTATCTCATATGCAGCTGCAAACAACAATAAGTTTGACGAACGACTCAAAAATTCTGTGACACCTGACTCTGTAAAGTGATTACAAGACATCGTGAAAAGCATCTGCTAAGATGGTGCTGAAATCATCGATCAATATGACTACATTCGTTTTTTGTATAACTATATCCTGTCAGCTGCTGGGACTGGTTTTTTAGACTTAACAGGATTTATCACAAATCCTTATAGATTTTGAAACAACTCTTGCACAATCTCGAGAGTGAGGGCGAAGAGATTGGTGACAAGGCGAAGTTGACTGATGGTGCACGAAAACCTTGATACAGTTAATAAATCCTGGGGAAGAGATAAATTCCCAAAAATAAGTCCTGTTAGCCCCTCATTAACTGATTATATAGATCTTATCATATTTACATTTTTAAATTTCTGTCATTAGAATACTCTTATTTGGTACATTTGACTGTTGCATTCTTATAATTCTGATACGAAATGTGCTAAAAATTTGACTTTTAGGGAGACAGTTAGTAGAGCAACCGGAACGCACTATAAAAGGAAAATGGGAGCAAAATATCTGAGTGACAGTTTAAATAAAACTCAATGAAAGACTATGTCGACTTACTGTTGTGTCTTTGCTGAAGAGTTAAGTAGATCAAATGTTTATCTTCTTCAACCTTCATTTGGTCGATGGTGAAGTAAACACCAGGAAATAATAGCTCTTCTTCTTCATCAGGAAAGTTTGAATATGTTTTAAGATCAACAGTAAAAGCAAGGCCCACTTTCATAATAAGTATCGTATTTCCGAACATCTCAGCTACATTGCGATCTCGAGTACATGAAGTGAACGCTTGGAATGAATGTGATGGTTTTGGATTCTTCGAACAATCATCCTTGAAAGAGGAAATCAAGTCATCAGACAGTTGAGTTCCACGATAAAGTATTGTTCCTGGCTTGGCTGATTCACTGTTGAATGGATTATCCCACAGAAGAAGACAAAATGAGCCCAATGTGTGTAATTTACTTCGCCAGATTGTCTCATGTTCTTCACTTCCTATCGATCGCATTGCCTCATTCATTTTTTTGAATAAGAATGTGTCCATCGTATAGAGATGAGCACAGCATATCCATACATCCCTCATTTCTGCTTCTTTTTTTTCTCTTAACATCTTAGCCATACGTTCAGCCTGAATTTGCTTTCCAACCTCTTTGCCTTCTTCAACAATACCCAATGCAGCTTTTTCTACAATCATCGGAACGATGTCCGAATTTTTCGACGGTAGTTTTTTTTTTTTTAGGCTTAGATCTTTTGCTACTTCTTTTACAAAAGGTGAAATAAAGCCATACACATCACCATAGGGGCGTTTCGGAGCAACAGGATTGGATAAAAATCTTTCCGATCGCACACGCTTTTCATCTCCATTACATTCCATTCGTTTGATAGGTCGTTGTTTTTTAGGATTATTGCTTGAGCTTTGAAGATTGTGCTCAAAATCAATATGATAGCCGTCCAACGTGGTATGAGCTTTACCAGCTGTGAATGCTTCTTCAATGATCTCACTTTCTATATCACGGTAACGATGCCATTCGACTGGTTGAGACTTCGAAAACGGATCCGCGCTTGAGTTCCACATCCATTGGATGCGTCTGGAAGGACTGTTGATTGCTGATGCTTTACTCTCCGTTGACGTTGTCTTTTTTTGAGACGTTTTGACGTCATCATCTATCGATTTTCGATTTTCTCTAGGTGTGCATGATTTAGGATCCATTGATATAGCTTTTTAAGGCTCTTCCCTTAAAAAAAATTTCATTGTTGCAACAAACATCGAAATGAATATACAGTGACTACCAAAATTATCCAACAAGCAGACAGGCTATTTTTGTTTCTTCTATATCTTGCAACCCGATTGAGCTGTCAAGGTCCCGGCTTCATAGCCTCATCAGCCACAGTCCCTAGTACCTCCATACACAATCTCAGCTCAATCCATCGATCTCTTGAGTTTCTACAGGAAATAGAATTCGATCATGTCATTTTTCATCCTTCCAAAATTATCCAACAAGTAGCTTCGATCACCCCATGTGTGCTCAGTTTGATACATAGAATTCCTCCCGATACACCATTTGATACAGAAAATGGTCCTCTACACGATGACTATTCATACTTATCGCCTCTTTGTGTTTCACTTCTGAAAAGAGTAAGTCTTTATGAATAGAGACGATTGTTGACATAATGGCGAAAAAAACGACTTTCCTCCGGAGATTTTTATCCAATATTTCTGTTAACTATCTCAGTAGGAAGAGCTCTCAAATCTACCTTACAAACTGTCTTTCAGTCAATGTTTCTTCGCTGAACGTTGGGGTGATCAGTACCCA
>CAJNOQ010006037.1:0-14239 GCA_905250885.1 Didymodactylos carnosus
TTATCCCATTCAGAGCACTGTTACAGTTACTGCATTCTGTTTTAGAGTCTCTCAACTCTCTTGCTTATGGTTCGGCACAAATGAACGTACACGTGCAACATCAGTAGCGATATTGGCCGCTAATTTTGGATGTACAATTGGCTTTATAATAACGCCATATATTGTTAGTACACCTGAAAATATTCCCTATTTGCTATATCTTCATGTTGGACTATCGTTCATTGCATGTATTTTGACATTTCTCTATTTTCCCTCAATACCGCCTACGCCACCATCACCGGCTGCCGAATTAATTATTTATCAGCCAATACAATCAAGAGAACGAACATCTGTTGCAATGCGGATTAGAAATTTCATACAATGTTTATCTTATCCACCATTCCTTCTGTTATCCCTGGCAGGTAAAGCATAATCATAATCAATTTTCTTAAGTCTTCATTGTATCTTCGTTTAGGTGGTTTGCTAAATGGTACATTTGGAGCATGG
The DNA here is from genome assembly GCA_905250885.1 of Didymodactylos carnosus. Lineage (NCBI taxonomy): Eukaryota > Metazoa > Rotifera > Eurotatoria > Philodinida > Philodinidae > Didymodactylos > Didymodactylos carnosus. Next base: position 487 of record CAJNOQ010006037.1, read on the forward strand.
ACCAGTCTATTTGCTACTATCTTAACTCCAATGAATTACACAGAAAGTGAGGCTGGTTGGTTTGGCTTTGTGACATCGTTGTCGGGTATTATTGGAGGTCTCAGCATCAGTGTAATAGCTGATAAACCAAGATTCCAGCGTCGGTTAAAATTATTAATTATAATTTCGCTCTGTTTATGTCTGCTGAGTTGTTTAATGTTTCAAACATTTGTTGTCACAATATTTTATGATAAACCATTATTGAAATCAAATGTATTCGTCATTTCTCTTACATTAGGTAAATCTTACCAAAGATGTGTGCGTTTTTGTTCTATAAACACAAATAACGATTGTTCCATTTAGTGTTTGCGCAATTTATTTCTTTGAAAACAACTTTTCTAGCCGAAATATCATTTTCATTTGTTTAGGTTTAACTGGTCTATTTCAAGGTTGTTCTTCTCCGTTGATTTATGAATGTTTGGCTGAAATTATGTTTCCACTACCTGAATCCTTATCAGCATCGGTTCTTACCCAATATATCAATATAGTGGCATTGGTTCTCCTATTCATTGCACCTGGTCGTTTCAAACTAATGAATTTAATCGTGTTGGCTATGATTTCTGTAACGATTATTATGACACTCTTTGTCAAAGTGACATATAAGAGAAAAGATGAAGATGAGCGAAAGAAGAGAGAAAAAGAAAGACTTATTATTGAGCAGGATTGTCTCGGAATAAACAATTACTATGAAACAATATAATCTTGTCTATCGATACGTTATGTTTTGTGAAAAAATATTATAAAGTCCTGAGAAGGACATTCCACTATCTTAAAGTCTTGAAAAATAGGAAGCGCCAGTTTCCTGTATGCGAAAATCCTTATACCCAAGATTTTTGATTACGAAATGTCACAAGATCTTGGGAAAAACACCAAGAAGTCATTCTTGAATCTTGCACTCAAGATCTTGGAACAGAAATTTCTAGATCTTGGGTGAATCCAGTCAAAATGTTTCAAAGTATTGTAATGAAAATTTTTTTACATTTCCTTTCTTATGTGACAGTCATAACCTGAAGTATGTATTTTCTTTTTCAATACTTGTGGTGATGTCTGTACGACAAATCATAAATCATATTTAGAGCTTCAAGGCAGAGAATGAATCAATCACTGTTATGTTAAGTTATGCTTAACATTTTTCTACTTAGTACAAAACGACCAACTCGCTGTAACAGATTAAGGGTTCGTGTTACAAGATTTTATTTTGATAGAATGAAATGATATGCATACGGATATAAACAGTTGACATCAATCGCTTATCTATCAGCCATCGCACGTAAGCTACGACTTATGTTGTTCAGACTCAAAAATAATAAATTAAACCGGATTAACTAATAACGCCTCCAGGCGTTTTACTCACTAAACACCTGAGAGGCGACGAAAGCAAAAGTTTTGGTAAAGTTCGCATGACACATCACTAAATGCAGTTTTTGACGCTGAGCATAAATCTGACGTTAGTTTTTGATGAAAAAGGTTTTCTTGGGGCGAAAATCGGGTGTTAATGGTCAAAACCCCGGCTTTCCTCGGAACTTAAAAATCTCAAATTTCTCTTTTTATATCCTTATACAATTGACTACATAATGACGCAAAGATATCCAGAAAAATGTTTATCCTCCCGTGCATGATATAATCAGTTAAAACCAGTTAACTGATTCAGTTAGCTGGTGTGCCATTGAATCAGTTAACCGATGGCTACTTACTAAAACACCAGTTAACTGTTATATGACTTTAACTCGTACAGCTCTAGGATAGGATAGGGCTCAGAAATTTTTCATAAGGTAGGGCCAGGGCTTGACAAACAGTTACTCTGCACATCTCTAGTACTAAGCACATTTTTGCATTGAATAAACTAATAAGCCGACAGTATCGATTTTGAATCTTCGTATTTCGAATTCTATATGATTAACAAACAAAGACTAATAAATATATCTATTAGAAATACTTTTACTAAAACGACCATTGTATCACATGGATGTACCGTTCTAATTCGATTAGAAAATTTGAGAATTATATACCTTATACTGTTAATCAAATTAGTTCATATCCATTGTAAATAAATCAATTATGATATTTCAAATTTCAATCAGATTCAGTCGTCCTGTTTTTAAGAAAATTCGGAAGGTCTCAGCCACCTATCTACACTTCCACCCAGTTTTGATCATAGATATTCACTCGTCTAACCTGCTTCCACTTGTTCATTTCATATTTTTAAGATAAAATTCTCTTTTAGATTGACAATTTGTTTTATTAAAAAAAGTACAAAAAAAGCAAACAAGTAACTTAGCAAGATATCAGTAAACGAGTGTGAGCATTATTGTATTCAATACCAACCTCTAAAAAATATTGAATCTTAAAATAATCTATTAACCAAAATTGAAAATCTTCACTAAAACTTCCTGTTTTTAGTAATATGATGACATCAAAAAAATTTTTCATTTTTCTTAATAATAACGATAATAAAATATAGATATCACTAATATTATTCAACTCAATCGTTAAATAGCGTAAATTTTCAAATACATACATTTTTTTTAATATTTTTATATTGATTCGCTCATCCCCAACAATATGAAGTGTTAAACTGGTAATGTTTTTTGTTAAAATAGAACACAGTTCATTATTTGTAAAATAATCTGTTATTCGTAATAGAGCATCATATTGTATTGATAAAGAACTTAAATTGGACGCTCCTTTCAATAATAATTCCAATGATTTAGGATACAATTTATCGTAAAGATATAAATGTTTTAAATTTGCTAATGGAATAAGTTTAGGTAGATCATGGAGAATTGCTGAACTATTATCATAAGACGTTAAACGACTATATAGGGATAACGATTTGACATCTATGAAATAACAAAATTGTTCTGATTAAAATACCAAACAAAGTAGATTTAAATAAGTTGTGAAGCTATGCGCGCATATGAGAGAATGATACGTTGAAAATGATATCTATCATTAAGAAATCTACTTAGTCAGTATCAATTTAACTATGAACAATCTTTTATATAACTTGAATCAGTCGAAATGTAGAAAGACTAGAAAGTGAAAATTTGTCAAGTAAAACTCTATAGAAAGAACACATGAGTTAAGCTAGAAACATTTGCTTTTTTTTCTCTCATAAACGTCTTACAGGATTACTAAAAATATTTCCTTCGACTTACATCCTTGGAATTTTGTTGCGAGGTTTTGGATACTGTTGATCCCCGTGAGAAACTTTTGAAAACTAGTTGTCTCAGATTTCTGCGAGACCACATGGACCAGCTTCAGATTTTTATACTGTTTCTGAATGCCGTACAAGTGACATCTTCGTGAAGAAAATCGATTTTTACTGGATGGCAATATCATCCATTATAAGTATTTTCCCAAAAGATTCGAGTTCAAAAGCATGAAAAACCACCAGTTTTTGTTTATAATTTTACTACGGTAGCTACATGGAAGATAAAACCAACATGAAAATACTAACTTCTTACGCGATCAACGGCGTCTAAAACCTCGTATCAAAACTGCAAGGATCTAAGTCAAGGAAAATGTTTCTAGTAATCCTCTGAGATGTTTATGAGAGAAAAGAGAGCAAATCTTTCTAGTTTAACCGCCTCCATGTCCTTTGCTGGGAAATCTAAGAATTTGACGCTTTCTTCAATCCTCAAACCGTAGACCACTTTCTCGTGTCTTTCCCAAAAAGAACGAAAAAGAAAGTGTGATAAAACTTTCTTTTGTGTGTCTCTTTATGAAGAAAGTACTTTAAAGCAAAAACAAGCTTATGTTCATGATCAGCGTCGAAAACTGAATCGAGTGATATGTTTTGCGATGTGTTTTTTTTCTTTCTGGAACAGAACAGTAGGAAAGGAAAGTCAGTTTTTACTTTTCTTTTTTTGGGAAAGTAACGAAAAAGTGTCACTCCTATAGCCGCCAAGAGTCGACAATCTACCAGTGAGTTTCAAAGATTTTCACGGATGAGGAAACTTTTCGCAAAAAATTCCACCATCGAAAAGAAATGATAATCTCTACTTCTAAATCTGTGATATTTTTGGTGGCTAATAATCATATGGTTTACTGTGCGAATGTAGAGTGCAAACAGATTACTGATTCTTGTGAACATAGAAACACTGTTTTAAGTTTTAAAGAAATATTATTCATAATTCAATCATTTCATAGTTAAATTCATGAAGATATTTGAGCTAGTTTCTCTCTTCTTAAACGATTCAATACCTCGAAGTCAAGAGAAACTAGCGTCCATATTTGATATTGTTTACTTTCTTTAAAAAATAACTATTATTTGTTCAACAGTCGTATAAATCAAACGTCTGTTTAATAAACGTATCAGCTAACCATTTTACTTTTATGATGAAAACTTTTCAAATATTTCTATAGCTTTTATATTTTTAATGTTAATAGACGTTCGCCTGCATACAAGAATAGATTATCAATTTCTGAGGGACATTCTCAAACTAAAGAATAGTGAAGATATATAAATCTTTCTATGAAACAACTGATTAACTTTAATGTCAAAGAGTGATCTAAAACTCATCGATATAAGATGATAATATTATATCAATTTTGAGTTACTAATCAATAATGAAACAAGAAATACTTAATCAAATTTATAAAAAATAATCTTACCTGAAAATTGACGTAAAATTAATGGTAAATTAGAATCATTTAATGTTATATTTAATGAATCAATTTTTTTATATGCTTTTTCCATTGTAATTGATGTTGCTGTTGATTTTGTTTCTATTTCATATAATTGTGTTTTAAAACTACCTTTTGGACGCGGTATTGTATACAATAAAAATTCATTTGGAGACGAATGTTTATAATCTATAGTAATATACCATTCATGTTCAAATAACCAAAAAAGCGCTTGTAAATGATCCAATTATATTATTAAGATTAATATTAGCTCTAAATCGTGTATCAGCTATATCTAAACTAAACTGTTCTAATAATGGTAGAAATGAGACAATCAATTTTTCCCAACGAATACCATCGGCATATGAAATTAACATTGCTAAATAATAAAAAATATTAAAGTTTTGTTTAATATTAAAAAAAAAAAGAAAATTAAATAGTTAAACTATACCTGAAAATGCTAATTTTTTCAATTGTGGAATATTTTTTAATAACTGTTCAGTTTCATCAAATTGTGTATGTGTTACATTTAATTCTAAATTTGTTAAATATGGAACATATTGTCCAATATTTTCATATATTTGATAATCAATTGGATCATCAAAATTTCGTCGATTATATACATGAATAATTAAACGTTTAAGTTTTGGTAAATGTTTTAATAAAATAACAAATTCATTTATATAACATCCACTCATATTTAAATATTCAATATTACTTATTTGAATACCTTCAAGTAAAATTGAATCATAAAATGCTAATTTTACTAATCTTAATTTTATCATTTCATAATTACAAAATATTGATTCTACTAAAATTTTTGAACATTGTCTTAGATCAAGTTTATCACGACCTAATGATATTATTTGTAATTGTTCAAGATATTTTAATTTTGATAATTTTTCTAAAATTAATTGTAAATTATCTTGAGTTGGATCACGCATAACAAGTAAACGAAGATTAATATATAAATCAATTTGAAATAATTTTTGAAATTGTGTAATACGATCATAAGTATCGGATAATTTTAATGAAATAATTTGAGATAAACATTTTGGTATAACACATGTACAATATTGATTAAATAAACGTTTTGATAAAATATTTCCAATATCAATTGGTACTTTTAAAACATGAATTAATTGATTAAAACGAAAATTTAAATTATAGATACATTGAAATAATATTCGTGGACTTAAATATTGAAAAATATCAAGAAGAATTTCATTGGGAAGATGTTCTAATAGTGAAGTCATTTAATTCTAAAATAAAATTAAAAAAATTGAATTTATAAATGTATTTTTATATCAACAACATATAGTGTTTGTTTTTTTTTTTTTGTTATTGACAATCATTCTGACGATGGTACAGTTATGAAAACATCTTTATTTTCATATTAAAATTATCAACTTCAAAAAATATCAAAAATATTATTCGTTTTAAAAGTGTTTTACAATCAATACGACAGAACATGATACCACATGTTTTACTCTATCGAACATTAACAGTAATCGTGACTAAAAATTTGTAAAATATACACACATAATCTAAAATAACTAATTCGTTCAAATAATTATGTGCAATGGAGTAAGTACTTTGATGTCTATGAAAAATTCTAGTAAGTTACACATGAAAGAGAAAAATAATAACTTTAGAATTTTTTTTTCTTCTGTTATTGCGGTTGATATCTGAAGGAAGAAAATATTTTTGATTCTTATATATCGAACGAGGTATACTTTAACGTTAAAAATATAAGGAATTTGATTAGAAACCATACAAAAAAACCGTTATTCACTGACAAACTAATATTTTGTTGACAGAATATGTCTCAACTATTCTATTTAATATCTCGGACAAACTTAGATTACACAAGCCGAACTGTCAAAATCAAATAAAAAATACTGTGATCCTCGTTAAGTAAAAATTATTAAACTCAATTGTCAACGAAAGATAAGTCATATGTATTTCTTCTAAGTCTCCCACTTTTCCCAATAGATGAATTTAATGATCGAACCATCCAGTTTTTCTTTCAAATACCAACAATTTAAAAGTGCAAAGTTCAGTAATAAAACTGAAGTCTATTCACATAAGAAAAAACATAGTTTCAACGTTCACTAATTTTTTTTGACTCAGTAACACTGAGTTGCAGATAGGATAATTTGATAGGAAAACGTAGATACAATGCAAACTGGTTACATATCATTCATGTACATACTGCAATTAAATTTTAATTTCAGCATTAAACAAACTAAATTACAAAAATACTTCATGTGATGAATCACTGTGTTAAAAAAAACAAAAATCACCAAAAAAAAAACATTTACATGTAAAAATTTTGTAAAAGAAGATTGTTAAGTATCACGGGAAAAGACGTTCGTGCAGTAGACCCAACTTGGTCGAATACACTGTGTAAATTGCGAATATGATAATAAAATCCGCATAGCTCTCAGATGCAAAGTATCATAAACGGATAGGTTTTGATCTCGTTTGTTGAATGCATTCAGGATCACATTTCTTTTCATTCAAATTCAGTAAAGTTTATATTTATTTACTTATTTTCAATTTTAGTCTAATAAAATGACTTATTTTTAAAAATCAAATTCGAGATAGATCACGCTTTGACCAAACCAAAACTTAGTTTAAAACATGATCTGATCACATTATCCTACAAAGTGAATAAAAATTGTTTACTGTAAATATGATAAGATGAGTTTATTAATGTCATCATTTTTTTAGAATTTCTAATAAAAGTGTTAGTAAGAAAATCTTCTCCAGAAATGTTCAGCAAAGCAAATAGTTTGATAACTTTTTTAGACTCAACATTCAATAATTATTTTAAACTTCAACTCTAAAGATGAAAAATCTACTCAGTGGAGTCTGCTTATAGAGTGAAAACACAACAGACGAGAACAAAACTACCCGTTATAAAACATAGATCTGCAATAGTTTATCAGCACAGTGTACTATATCAAGACGGCTCCGCTACATGAACGTCTCTTTACGCGACACTTGACCACCATCTTTCGTTAGATTACGAACAAAAAAAGTGTACTTATCGCACCTTAAAAAAAATATCTTTTATAAAAACTGAGATCAAAGAGAACAAGCTCTGTCTGGGTTTAAGAGATAATCTCGCATAATAAAGAAAAATACAAACAAATACATGTCATGTCAAACGGTACAAAGTTAGAGAAACATCCAAATACAAAGAAGTCCAGGGAGATATTGTAAATAAAACAAATTTATAGAAAAAATGGCGAATCAGGTGCTAGGTTTTCACTTAACAGGATTGGATCGCTTGTTATAATAGTAAGAGCTTGGATTTCTTGACCCGATGGAACTAATGGTCGACCAGATGCAATCGATTCACTAAAAAATGAAAGAAATGTGTATAACAATTTATACTAGAATCAAGCATCATTCTGCGCATCTCTGAAAAAGAACAAAACAGAAATTATATTTTTCTGTTGTGTGACTCTTCTTCCACTTGGGTATAAAGTACAAACTAAACGTAGTTTTCTCAATACGAGTAGAGAAAATACATGACAAAAAAAACAGAAAATGACGCTGAAGCCACTTAGTTGGATTAAGGTCAATGTCAATATAAATATTTTCTACTAGTGACTTACGTATCAGACATTTCATTTAGTCTGAGATAATATGCGGCTCGAAGTGCTAATAAATCAGCATATTTGACGGGTGCTGGTATAGACACACTTCTTGTACATCGAGCATACGTGTAGCATAGAGCATACGTTAACATTTGAACTTTATCGGGTGTCAATCGATTATCATCATATAAAACATGATAATGAGTTGGACGACTTGTTCCCTTAAGAAAGTAAGAATTATTTGACAGCTATGAAATTGTAGCAAAAAGAAGAGATTTTTAGAAATTTGCATACTTTTAATGTGTTTCTATTTGACAAGAACAGTCTCAAAGGGTAATAACAACAACTTATGTAACAAAGAGATTTTTGAGCGAAGAAATTATATGCCAAGTATATGGTGTTTTTTATCAAATGAATTTAGCTTGCTGACGTGCAACAAATTAAAAAATTATGTTCTTGTGTTACCTACCAATTGTCCATAATGACTGTTTAAAAAAAAATCGTATTTAAAAGGATGTGTAACGTCATGTGAATCAACCACCGTTCCAGCTTGAACATTTTCATTTGTACCAGGAAAAAATCGTGTTCGATGACGTTTTTGTACAACAATATAGGTGATGTATGGTCGATATGCTTCGCATATGCGAACACATGCTGTTCGTATAGAATATAATTCTTTTTCAAACACAGAATCAAATTCACTCTCTGAAATTCCATCACGATAGAATACAATTGCCCTTGGTGGTGATTTACGATATTTATAATATTGTAAAATTAGTTGATGCATAATATCTTCCAAATCGACAATATATTCCCAACTTTGACCTTTGGCTTGTGGTGGACGATGTTGAACACGAAGCTGTTTGAAATAACGATTTGGTATATCATCAGATGATGCCACAACGGCTACAACAGAATCACGATTAAGCGATCCAGGTGGAGCATGTGAGAGATCAGCACCACAATACATAATATCATGTCCAGCAGAAAAAAAATTAGCAATAATACTATCAGGGCTAGAAATAAAAAATGTGTAAAAATGTTTATAAGATTATGACATAACGTACAGACGAACTTACTCAAGTTTTAGTATGGAATTGGTTCCATTTAATTTTGGATTAACTTTTAATAATAAATTTTTAATAAGAGAATGATTCCACTCAGTTGGATTTCTCTTAGTACCTTTTCTCGCATTTTTCCTTTTTAACATTTGTGTCACGATGCCAAAATCTAATTCACACAAAGATTTTAATGGTCCATACTGATGTTTATTATTATCCATTAAAATAAATAGAAGAAATTTATAATCAGCAGTCCTCTCCATAACTTTTTTTAAGAATTGGCTAATCTGATCAATATCTGATGAACAACGTTCTTGATGATTCCAAAATTGTTCATATAATGATGGCGGTGGGCAAGTGATTCCACGTTCTTTAGCTGTTCTTGCAAATACATCATAAAATGCCTCGCAATCGCTTTGAGATAAATCAGTCATATTGATCATACCCCATTCAGGAAATGGTGTCGGTTTATAAAACTCTCCTATATCACGAAGAACAAAATGCAATTAATATAAAAAAGGTTTTTTAAAACCACTGTATTCAACTTTTTAGTCTCATTTTATCATTATACCTTGAGCCTCCCATACGCCTTTCTTTCCACGATTAGTTCGTTCGGTAACTTCATAGTTTCTAGTATAATGTATTGTGGGCATTGGTAACACACGTGCCCATATAATTAACATATCAGCATTAATATTTAAATTCCATGCTCTAACAAATGGATCTTCCTCAAACTTTTGTTCTTTACCTCGTACGTAGTTTATTTGTCGTATACGCTCGAAAGGTTTTTCTGATGTCTTTTGTGTGATAGTTGCACGTTGATCATCATTTATTTTTTGCACACGAGCTGGTTCAACATCAACAAGCTCCATGGGTAAATACGCATTATTTTTCATTTTCAATACGGGCAGTTGATGATAACTAAAAGAACAAAAATATATGTTTGATCATTATTATCCTTTAGAATCTCTCCTATTCACCGCAAAGTGTGACTATGGTGCTCTCGATAATATTCTTCTACTGTACTCTCTTTTTGTTTTATTTTCCAGGGAAATGTTTGAATCGACGCTGATTGTCCAAGTGAGTCGATGGTATAAATAATCTTTTTATCTGCAAGATTCGCTCGAACTCTCATGCCTATAGAAACAATATCAAAAACTCATAATCAAAAGTAATCAGACAGAGTAGCCAACGGCCTACCTTTACAAAGTTTAGTAAGAAATTTTAGTTCACCCTGATAATATGCTTGATTAATTACTGGATCTAAATAGTTTATGCAATCTTCTATTGTCACTTTCTCTATTCGTCTTCCTCTACCATCGTAGACTCCACATGGACTTTTCACCATCACTTCACGTAGAAAATCAAGAAATGGCTGTTTCTTCAAAAAGCACGAGTGACTAACGTCTAAATTCACTAATAGTTTATGATTTCCTTTTGAAAACATTAGACATGAATAAAAACCACGCCACAATGCTTTGCCTTCACCAAGATCAAAAGCATTTCCTACAGTTGGAATTGAATAAAATGCACGTTTACTAGCAAACAAGGCTGTTGACGAACATTGTTCATGTAGTACGATAGATAATACTTGTTTTAAGCGTTTGAAATTCTCGGATTTTTCCTGTAACGCTAATTCTGCAAAATCAATTGGTTCATCAGTTAAATGAATTATAAATTTAAAATTTTCCTGTTTGCCATAACGATTAAGTGCACGTACGTTAAAGGTCATTGGCTAAGAAAAAGAAACAAGTATTTAGTTCGGAATAGGCAGAATACAGAGTTCTTATCAAATTTTGAATACAATAAGTATTTATTGTGCCTTATAAAGTGGCTTAAACTTAACTTACTTTCTTATCGATGTCTGTCAATCGATCTAATGATAAAATAATGCTATTGTTATCGAATACGATTCGATATTCGATATTCATATTCATGTTATGTTGCATTATTTTTTTCCAACTATCGTATATTGCCCTGTTAAAACAAAAAAACTGTTTCATGAGCTAAAATTTCGATTAATTTATACAAGTTGGGTTCGTACCTTCTTCTTGAACTTTGTAATTCAACATCTTTTGCACTTTTAATATCAACATGATACTGATATACGATGCCTTTTTTTGGATACTGTGTTACTGGATAATAATTGACCATCACTTCTATAGCCTGACCTAATTTACCCGGTTCTTTTGGTTTTAATGGACGAACATTCGTTAAAAATTGATTTGAAGTTAATTCTGACACCATAAATTTTGAACTTTCATTAGCAGGAATAAAACAAGAACGACCAGGTTTCTTAGATATGACTGATGAGGTTGTTGTTGTTGTTATTTGAGAAGTAGTGACTAGTGTGTCGTTGACTGACGTTATTTGTGACTGACTGAACAATAAAAGCACACATGGTAAATAAATACGAGAAAAAAAACCCAGTGAGTTCCAGATAATAGGAAACGGAAATTTCGAAAGCTCCTCTCGCGCATACTCACTTTTGATGTGTCGCTTACTAAACTTTATTCATTCACATCAATAATTCTACGCGACTCTAAGGGTTTTTTAACAACTAACAATAGCTTATGGCACTTGCTGGAACAGAAGTTTGCAAATCTGAAAATCATACTTAGTTGTTGTTACAGCTCTTTTAGAAATATCTAATGTGTCATCGTCGATCGTTGTTATTTCTGATTGGCGAACAGGTATTGTTATTTCTGGTTCACTCGGCGGTACATCTCGTTTAAATTGTCCTCGTCCACGTGGTACTAAGCTTTTTATTGCCGTAGTAGATTGTGTAATATTCAATGTTTGTATTGACGATGCAATACCTTCATCAGACGATGTAGCAGGGTTTTCACTTGTGGTTGTGACGGGTGTTAATGATGTATTTGACAAAGAAGGCGATGGAGGAGCGATCGAAGAGGAACTTTGTCCACGACCACGTCCTCGCCCACGACCTATCACCGGTTCAGTCATTGCATTTATTCTCAACGGTTATCTAAAACAGATAAAAATATAAGAATTTTACATATCTACAGATAATTTTTATTACTGCACAACTCTTAAACCAGAAAATTTTCTTAATTTTAAGTTAATATAGTTATTTGATTATTTTCGATCTGTCAATTTATAGTTTTATTAAAAGTTTCAAATTATATTCATTTGGATATGGTTCAATTTTAGTTACACATCATCACAACAAATCGAACGGCAGAACAATTATAACCATCCTAGAATAAGCTGCGAAATGATCGCATCGGTATCTAACTTATGAGCGGCGTATTTGTATATACCTTATAATATAATACGAATGTATAAGAGATTTTAATTATTCTTTTCATTCTTGAATTTTTCCATTAGAGTATTCCTTTCCATTCGTCTTTCTGTCATTTTATTTCTTAGATATGGGAAAAAATAATATAAAACCAGTTGAAACAAAATTTTACAAAAAATATTTCCATGCTTTTATGTTAAGGCATCGTATTATGGCTCTACTAACGTCAAAAAACGAAGGAAGGAAAGAAAAATTCTCTGATGACTATAAACGAAAGAAGTATGTAATTTTCTTACGTTTTCTGTTGTACGAAATTACGTACAACAGGAAACGTAAGAAAATTACGTATATTCCATGCCAGTCACGAACGAACGACAAGACAATCGATATAGCCGTACTGACAAAAATAGGAAATTTTCTTTCGTTTCGTAGTATTTCGATCCATCACTAGATATAAATGCCCGGAGAAACTCAAGCTTTGCATGAACATTTTTACCAGTGAATATTACTTACCTATGTATAATCTGCTTTTTTGTGATTGACTGTTTAGAATAAAGAATAAACAAGAGATAATAGAATAAATGAGGAGAACAGAAAAAGAAATCAGAAAAGCTGAGAAAAAACCCACAATACAAATTTTCCATCTTACAGAAATGAGACCGATACTACTGTAAAGTGGAAAAACAAAATATAAAAATACTTTTATAATGAATACCTTTTCGTTTTCATTCTCAAGTTAACAAATTTCGCCAATCCGATCTTTCACTGTTCTATCGTTCTTGATGTAAAACCGTATGTAAAACCGCATTATTTATTTATTTATTAAATTTAAATCATACCTTATATTAATTTCGTGCTGTGTTAACGCGGTTGATGATTGTCAAAGTTTTAATAACCCAGTGCAGAGAGGCAAAAATCCAGGAATAGCCGTTACAGAAGGAAAACAAAGTCGATTTGTTCTTTTTCATCTAATCAAAATTGGCACCTCAAGTAACGTAAGAAAAAAAATGATGCCCTGTTTTGGTATGTGGACTGAGGCTAAATGACTCATCCCTTCTATAACAGATTATGCACTTTGAATATGTGTCAGGTAAAATGAAATTCATTGGGTGAATCTATTAAATTAAATAAAGTTTTTAATCAGAAAA
>CAJNOQ010006038.1:0-14238 GCA_905250885.1 Didymodactylos carnosus
GTGATTGTGATGCTGATACTAATAAATACAAAAAAAAGATTATCAAGAGAAAGAAAAACAATGAGAAAACATACTCTCTTTTTGCGTATATAAATAATTTGATGCTTTGAGTAATAATTTGCCACATGCTCGAGATATTGAATTAATCACACCTGAAATGAAGTGTATCATGTAAGAAATCTCGATTATAGTAATAATTCAAATTTTTACCATCTATTGTTACCAATGTATCGGTTTTCATAATAGCTAAACAACAACGTAAATTTTCTTCTTCACATAATTTGTGACGATAGCGAATCACATAAAATGTACTGGATTTTTTAGACGATGTTAAATCATAATCATTATCAGCAACCTATTTAGGGATGAAAATATTGACAAAATAAAAGTAGATTCGAACATGTTTCTAATGTACAACATTTTGACTTAAAAGGATTCCAATAGTTTTGGATAAACTAGAAGATGCATTTGTTAGACCTATTTTTCCGTTCTCAAATGAGTACTTATTTAATTCATGCACATAAAAAAATATTTGTTTTAAGTGACTTAATAAAAAGCAAAGTTCATTGAAAAAATGTAAAGAATACGTTGACAGTGGTTTTAAGAACCATCGCAGCTCGTGCTCTTTCGAACACATCTAAAATCATGCTAAAATAAGAAGCTCCTGAAATTTGTTGTACAACTTTAAACAGAGATTTCTAAAAAATTGCTCTACGTTATATGAGAGTGATACACAGTAAGCAGTCAACAATTCAACTGAAGAAAACAAAACGAATTAACTTTTTATTCGTTTTAACAAAGTTATTTGTGAAAAATAGAAGAAATTAAGCAAGTTATTACCATTTGAAAGCCATTTTCCAACATGAGAGCATGAATAGCTAATACAATAAAATCAAGATCATTTTGTGGCTTTGAATGTTCAAATAATTTATGCATTATAGTTGGATATAATTTATTATCTCGAACTTCGTCTAATGTCAGTGGTTGAGTTAGGATATCGCTGGACGATTTTATCCGATTCATATTTGTGTTACTGTTACAACTAGAAGATGATAGTGGAGATGAGATACTACTGAGTGATGATGACGTGGTTATTGTCAATGGTGAAATCGCAGTGAAAGGTGTTGAATCATTTAATTGTTGTTCGGTCAATAAAACATAGATCGTATCTCCATTAACCAGGCCACATTCTTGTAACCGTTGTTCTTCCTCCAATGGAAATCGACCATTTAGACTAACACGAAATTGAATTCTACAAGCAAATTAAGATATTAAATTTAAAAAAATTATCAGTTATTTACTTCAATTACTTTCGTAGCGGCGTAAACCGTTTTTTCATTTTATTTTTCAATTCCACAATAGTTGATTCTTCGTTTATATCTTCGATTGTCACTGGATAAGTGTGAATGGACATTTTAATACGAAATTTCATTGTTCGTCACGTCAATTCATATAGTATACATAAAAAATAATGATAAACCAAATACACAACCCCTAACAATAATGAAATTCACAGCTAATAAGTTTTACCGTATACACATGCTTCATTATAATTCTGCCCTTGCCTGTCTGCCGACCTCATCATTATTCGCTGTATATTCGTCTACATCAGCCAAACAAAATTGTGCGCGGAGGATAGGGAGTTTTTCTCAGCAGATAGCGCCACAGCTCGATTGTCCGATAGACGAAAGTGTGAATTATATGACAATAAGAAAACGTTTGATTGCATTTTTTTAATACTTAAGAGTTTGTGCCTCATTGTCAATCGTACAAAGTAATAAGTTTCTTGTCCAATCAATGACAAGAATTTGACGCTCTGTTTGTTTTGTTGCTCAAAGATAAGGATGCGAACTTTTAATGTTATTGATTATTAATATATAAAAACGACTTTCTAAATTTTATTTATGTTTTTAGATACGATAACTCTATAATGTAGTGGATCGTAGCCTGATCACTATAATCCTTTTACAGATAAAACATTTGTGAAACTTATCTCGGTTGGAAAACTCTTTGCTTGTTTAGGAGTTGGACGCAGACAAAATATCCTTTAATCCCAAACACACTTTAATGTTACATTTCTCATTTTTTTGTGTATATCAAATTTTCTAAATTTTAGAAGCGCAAGTGATAAAAATTCATTGCTAATAAAGATTGAATGAGTGATCGAGAGGTTTGTATTTTATCCTCAAAAGTTTCCAGTACTAGAACTTTGTGTTTTTTTTCAGCGCTCAGTATCAAGAGATCGAGAGGCTATTATTCGTTCTCGACGAGAACGTCGTTCATCTTATGGCCGCTCGAGATCAAAATCAAGATCCCACAGTCGATTGCGATCTAAACATAGACATCGCCAGTATGTATTGATATTGCACTGTTTATTTTATTTTCAACATATGCTATTTTGTTTACGTAGTTCTCGTTCAACATCTCGTCATCGTAACAGCGGTCATTATCGGTCAAGCCCACGACCAACAAAAATAAGAAATCATCATATTCCAGATCGTGAAAATCCGGGTATGTCACTTCTTGATATCTCAAGTGGTTAAAAAAATCACTACTAACAGCATCAATTAGTTTCTTAAATAACTAATATTCTATTTATTCTTTATAGTACCAAGTTTTTGCTTAGGAGTCTTTGGTTTATCGTTATACACCACTGAACGTGAATTAAAAGAAGCATTCTCTAAATATGGTCGTATTAAAGGTACAATTATAATTAATACATCAACATTCACTCATTTTAAAGTCTGTTCTATGTACTTATTACAGATATACAAGTTGTTTATGATAAAAAAACAAATATATCTCGTGGATTTGGTTTCATCTATTTTGATGAAGTCGAAAGTGCAACACGAGTAAGTCAGAAAGAGACTTTTCACAGTTATTAGTCAAGAGATGAAAAGTATTAGTTTATAGAAGTGTGCTTGAACAAAAACGTTAACATTTTCTTGAAACAATTGTTCAAATTTTGTGTCATTATGAACTTCGAGAGTAAATCAGTCTTCTGTTTTTGAAAACTGAAAAATATCGAGCTAGAAACAACGAAAATACCATTCTTTCTTAGAATCAATGCGATCTGATCCATTTTGTAAAAGTTTCTAACCGTTTTCTCTTTTTATTTTACTTAGGCCAAAGAAGCACTTAATGGCACTGATTTAGATAATCACAAAATGCGTATAGACTATTCGGTGACCAGACGAGCTCATACTCCAAGTATGTTATCTGTTTTATTATACGCTCATTTTTGCACATCTAAATATTTATCTGCTATTGACTTTCTTTGTTCGATTACTGCCTCCTAACCACATTGACCATTCACACTATTTTAGTTTTTAATTTTAGCACCTGGAATTTATATGGGAAAACCGACTATGTAAGTGTTATTTCGCTGATGTTTTCTAGATGTTTATCTGTTATTTTGCTTTGTAGGCCATCTTATCGGCGACCTTACGGAAGTGGTTATCGAAGATCTCCCTCGTATGATCGACATCATCATCGTTCTTCACCACGTTCACGAAGTCGCTCACGTTCAAGATCTCCATATTCAAAATCACGACGAGGTACAACAGTTTGTGTTTTTGTACACCATGTTCTACTGTTCATTTGTTCACAGTCTAGGAGGAGAGAAAGCAACTCATGGTCGTATAAAATGAACAAATTTCCGTTAAATGATTTATATTATTACTCTCATTCAATAAACAAACAGAAAAATTTTGGTATGTTGATATTTATTTAGGATCTTACTCTTTTCGTTAAGAAATTTTTCGATTGATGCAACTGTTTACAAAGTTGCTATGTAAAATGTGTTGAACTATACATTTTACATACTACTATCATAACAAATACTGTTCATGGTGTCTGTAGTTTAACTCTTTGATATACGACGAGTTCTAGTTCATGAAAATAATCTTATTATCAGGTCTCTTCCTTATCAAAGTAGTTCCAAAAAAATACGTAAATTATATTCTCAAATGATTCACTATTTTTTATTCTTTATAGTTCCTACAATTTGTTCTGTTCGTTGTTCCGTTATTTTGTGCCCTGTATAACATTATTCTTAGGTGAGTATCTAGTCGCACACAAATAACCCTCTGCACTTATCTCGTATGAAAATGGATGTTTCGGGTTTGTTTTGTTTTTCTACTACGAGAAAAAGGAACAATCAATTGTTTCATTTTTTGCGCTTGTATGCGTGTAAATCGATGTTTTTCCTTTTTTATCCCTTTGTTTGTTTGTTTGTTTTTCAAAATATGTATAGTTTATTAATTCGATTGTTTTTTTCTTGTTGAAATGTTCGGTTATGCTTTTGTTTCTATTCTATTGGCATTTATGCATTTATATTATTATAACATAACAAACGTCTCATTTTTTTTCGTGTAAAACAAAATTCTATTGTGGCCCCTGCCTTTGTTTTCTTCTGTTCGCTATGGTTACATGAAAATATTTTGTTTATGTTTTTTTCTTTTCATTTTATGTTTGTCAAGAAACATAAGTGTGTACGTGTATACTAAGAAGCCATCTGATGAAGAATTATCGAAAAAATATTAAATAAAAGATTAAATAAAATAAATATGGAAATTAATTGCTTCACTTGGAAGCATGATGGAAAGTATCCCCATGGCTGTTTCCCATTTGAAGATGGAAGATTGAACAAAGAAGAGTTTTGTGTAGTGACACTTGAATAAAAGAAGAACTGAAGAGAGAAGATATATTCTGCGAAAACTAACATAAAAAAAAATTAAGAAAGATCAGCCCTTGTCGTCAATGATTACCAAGGATAAATCCGTACGTCTCAGTCACAAAAATACGTTGTTTTAATCAGAAGATATGAAAGTAAGTATTTTATAGCATTTATCTTTTTTTTTTGAAGAAAGATAGAATTATGTATACTTTCTACTCGATGTTGTTTGCTTACCTCATTGTTTCTTCAGATGTTTAAGTGAGGACAAAGAAAAATTCATCGAATAATAAATAAGCTTTATTTGATTTCTGTTGTTTCATCAAATCTCTTTGAATTTGAATACAAAATAGTAATAGAAGCGTTTTTAGATTCGCTATTTATTCTTTGCTGTTAAGTCACAGAAGAAGATTATTTTCAGAAAATAGTCTATATTTAACATGGCACTTAGAAAAAAGCTTCGAAAATAACTGAATATACTCTATGTCTAGGCATGCACCAGTTAAAAACGGATGTTAGGGCTTCCACGAAAACTGTTATAAATCGTCTATAAAGAATTATTTAGAGTTGTGGAGCGTTTTATTTTGTTGAGAAATGTTTGCTCCTCAAAACTCAATTGTGGAAAAAAATTTCAAGTTATTTCTAACAAAAATGTGCGTATTCTACAATGCACTAAAGTTAGAAGAAAAAACTGTTCGGACAGTTTTTTTTCTGAATTTAGTGCATTTTAGAATGCTCATATTTGTATCACAGATAATTTTGAAACTTTTCTACTTATATGGGAGTGTAATTCAAACATTTCTCTACAAAATGAGACGTTTCGCGACTCTGAGTAATTCTTTATAGGGGACTTATAATAGTTTTCGTGGAAGTCCAAATATCAGTTTTTAACTGGTGCATGCCTATGTCATATATAAAATTTGTTGATATAGCATGCTCAAAAGCATCCATTCATGAATGGACACGGATGAAGTCAATAGATTGTTACACAGAAACTTAAAGGCCAATTAATGACGGTAGTTGACAGTAAAAACTTTTGCAGAAATTCACAGCTAATAAAAAAAGCTTTATACGCTTGATTTATTGTTCAAAAACTATCACATGATCATTACACTCGATTTTAAAACAGATTTGTGATTTAGAATTTAGTGAATAATTGATTTTTGGTGTTTGCTTAGATTTTCTACTTTTATCTGTTATTTTTACGCTATTTTAATTACATCCGTATGCTTACTTTTTATAGTCATTGTTTTTCTTGAGGAAAACTGATTAATAAAAATGGATTTATGATTTATCTATGATGCTTGTATTAGCGATGGTGAATGTGTCATGTTAACACATTATTTTCATGCTTAACAGTAATAAATCCCATATTATCAGTACACAACAGAACTTGCAAGCTGAGGACGAGAAAGAAACGAAAAGAAGATCAATTTTTTGTGATTAACTGCGGCAGCTTGGAAATCTTCGACGACCAGAAATATCCCCAGCCAAAAATTTTCAAGAAATATTTGTCAACTATCTCATTAGATGTAGTTTTTCGCGTAGATCATGAATCTGATATTTTTTTTTAAAGAAAAAGAACGAAAGTAACTTCAAAATCTTCAAAGAACCGTTCGAAGCCCTTACGAATTTCTCAAAGACTATCAAACTTTAACTTCAAAATTTTCTACTGGAGATAATCGGGGTTCTATACTAATAAAAAATATAAGGAGTATTTATTTGGCATTAAGAAGTGATTTATGATCACATCTCAAAGTTGACAAGAATTAGTTTTTTTGTAAAAATATCCTTAATTCGTATTCATTACTAATGATATAAATAACTGAAAATACATCCTTGGATCGCATGTAAAATGATCGTTCAAATGAGCTAATGCACATTCAATTTTGCTTTTATTATCATGTCGACAAATAACAGCAATGGAAAGTCTTGAAGCTCCAGAAAGTCCAATGCTACGTCGAAATCATGATAGCTGAAGAGTGCGGATGACTCTCACTTGTTAGAGAACAGTCTGGATTTCCATCAAAGAAGATAAAAACGTTCGTTAACAATACCACCTGGTTTCTAAAAATTCTCTTAAAAACAAATCTTCTCAAAGAGTCTTTGGTTTTGAATTCTACATAGTGGATAACATTGTATAGTGCCAAGATCTTGCCGACGTTCGCGAGCTTATTGGAGTTGGAAACCTCTGCCTTTGGGTCTTTATGTTATCTTACGCTAGATTCACTTGTGGACATCAAAGACACTATTATCTTTCAAGGATTAAAACTAAAATAAATTAATCAGAGAAGATCCATTATCATTTTGACACTTGATTGAACTGCACAAGTTATACGATATATTGATCTCTTTTTTTCCCTTTTCCCTTTTAGTTTCTGAGATATAAAACTATCAGTATCACTGCTTAAAATTGGTAACATGTACGGTTTCATTTTCATAAAAAGAGTCGAAGATATCTGACGATTATCATTCGACAGCCAAATATCTCCATCTCTTCTCGTTTAGAAGTTATTCAAAAAATACTGGTGGATAGTAAGATAAGTATGTTGACACTGTTTTCATTCATGGTTTACAAAAAAGGAATACAATTAGATCTATTATCTTAATGTGTGTATCAAATTCAACAGAACATTTATATTTTTACTTTGAAAAATTGTCAAACGTCTGTTTCTGCTGTAAGGATTCCCCCCTCTATTTTGAAAATATTTTTGATTTGAGTTAAATATAGCTTAATGTAGAAGAAAGTCTGGTTAGAAAATAAAACCACTCTCAGTATCCCACGATCTCTCTGAATAAATCTATGAATTTTTTAAATTTTTGCTCAAGAAGCTAACAACAGTCTTGTTTTTTGTTTCCTAATTTTTTTTCGCCTTTTCAGTGTCTACTATTATTTCTTATACATAGTTTGATAGAACAAAGTGTTCTCTTCATGATGAGACGTTTTTTAAAAATTTTCAATGAACCATATTCACCTCCTGATGAGTTCGCCACATCTGCCCGTCAAACGGCTTGAAATCTGAACATATAAATTGTGTATTGTATAGACAGGATGCAAGAAAATAGTACCGAGATGTGGCGGCCTTATCAGGTGAATATAGTTCATTGTTTTTCGCGAAGATATAAGCATCGCCGCAAATTACATGAAAAAAGAGACCTTTCTAATGTTCCCTGTGATTCTCGAAACATTGATAACTCCAACCTGTGCCATTCACGACGAAATCGAAAACCTTTTGAAAAAATAGAGGTTGGGATGAGTTATCGTTAATATTTTTCTTTTTAAAGCACATATGATAACACGATTCGTTGGCACAATAGATATTTTTAGAGATATCCAATGTTTTTAGCCAAAGAGGATGATAAAGATGACATCTTCCAACCCAAACGCTTATTCTCAACCAAAACTATTGTAGTTTTCATTACAACATACTGCTGAGAACATTCATAATTTTGGTTTTAATTACGAATACTAATGGCATTGAATGTTAGCGTCTATCTTTGAATAGTGACGGAGTTGCTATGCGAAATAAAAATAATCATGATTATGGACAACAATTCGTATGTATATATATCATTCACTTTAAGTGGGCGAAATTAAGTAGAGATAATTTACTTATTACAAAAATAAACCTTAGAAAAATTACTTAATATAAATATATGGTAAATAAAAAAAGAAAGAATAATAATAATGAGAAGCTGTAGAAAATTTGATTATTTTCAACAATGAACTACATATAAAAGACAAAGACGTTAACTTCACTGATTCATAGTCCTTTCTTAAATTTAAAAAGGCAACATACATTTTGTTAGTCGAACAATAAAAAACGTTGCTAGCAAAATTTTTAAATTTGTAAGGTGCAGGTAAAACTCTTTAATAAAATAAGACTTTCAAAGTAAGAATACTATGAAAAATCTTTTACATTTACATGAAAACTGCTCAAGTTCCATAGAGCTTTCAAATAAGAAGCTGTTGATTACACAGCATGACTTGTCCTAGGATATTCGTAAAAAAAATATTAGTATTTTGGTTTGGTGGAAGACCTCGACTTTTACATGCAAATTCAAATTATCACTGTTCTCATTAACCAACCATCACATATGAAATCTACTGCTGCAAAAGCATGCTCAACGGCCATTCCAGATTTTTTTAAAGTATACTTGTAGAACATACTGAGTTATCTATAAATCCAAATGTTTAGCTTTCTTGGGCTTTTTCTTCGGGATGATTATGGATGATTATGCGGGATGATTATGAACATTTTCCTGAGAGGTCGGATGACAAAAAGTATTCTGAGAATATGCGAGAGTAAAATTAAAAAACTCCTTTCTCGCTGACGATAAGAGATTCAGTCGAGATTTTTTCATCATATATACTAGACGATGTCCTCTATCTACTGACGGTCTTAAACCTCAAATACGCAAACTACAGACTTGAAAATCTAGGTCCGGTTTTGTTTCTGTCCATCCCCGAGCCTGGTTAACTAGAATTTTGCGAGAGCGGTTTGTTTAGTACTATCGACCATGGGCAGAGACCTGAATTTTGGGGGTGAGTGGGGGGGGTGCGTACCCCCCAAAAATTTAAAAGAACAGTAACAAGGTAATTATTTAAAATAAAATTTACACTATCTCGGACAAAAAACTTTCGTTACCCTCCCCCTCCCCCCCAATGTCCGGCACCTACTCAGGTCCCTGATCATGGGCTATGCAAATTTGAAATTAAAAGGAAAACCCCTAAGATTTTCTGAAAAAACTGAACATTATCTCATTCGGTAGAGTTCAAAACCCTTAGCAGAGTGGGATGTCTCGCAGCGCTATACGACCCTTTTTCATTGAGCTACGAATTTTTCAAAAAGATCTGAATTTTAGCAAAGTCTCGCTATGTTGAAAATATAAAATATTCTGCTCGATAGTCGTGGCTCTCGTGCAGTGACTCTTAGGTTGAGCATAAAAAATCGAGTCACTTCTATTGGGCTTGGTTTAGTCGGAGTAGTTCAAATAAATGTATGTAGTTGCTCTTTGATATATAACTTTCGATACCACATTTTGCTGATAAATGCGTTCACTGTGCTATAGAGTTTAAGAAATTTCAGATTTTATTGTCAATAACTATCGAAGGTTAAAAGTGCATGACATACTAATTTATGTATTAATATATAGTGAATGTTGAATGTAAATAAAACATAGTAGAATAAGCGAAAAGTGTTGATAATGTCAGATGAAACGACTTTAATGGCTCGGCCGGCATCGGGTGTCTATGATCAACGTGTCCAACCGACTCCTGTTGGAACAGTTGCGGTACCAGAATGGAGCTTGGATGAGGTAAGAAACGATAGTTATAAGTATTTTTTCTACAATAAGCAAACAAATAACTTTTATTTTTCTTATTTACCTTCTGCCCCTTCAATAACTCAGAACAATTTCATTTCAGAAATTTTAATTCAAATATTCAGTGGAAAACACGTTTTGTCTGTCGTGATAAAAGCTTTGCGATTAATACGTTTACAAACACATAATTCACTACAGACGCATGCTCTATATCCCGATCGGGATATAAATTCGAGTTTTTAAAATAAAATTCGTTAGCGAAAATATGATGATATTCGCGGAAAGTTTTGATCAATACTTTTCCTACTAGCTATTTTTAATATTTTCTTGAAATATCTTAACATTTTCTCTTACCGTGGATATACATAAGGTAGCTACATCCAGTGAAATATTCAAGTAAAGTGACGCTCGTCCACCGTGATTCATCATCCGTATAGTGACGTAAATAACATTGTTTACAAAAAATGTTTTCGGATGCGAAAATTTTGCTCAAAAGTTTAAAGTTTTAAAAATGCCCAACCGTTTTCATTACTCAAATTCTGACTGCTAATATGTTATGTTCTATATGATCTTTGCACTACAAATCCTACATTAACTACTATATGATTCAAAATATAAGATACTATGCGCCTCTTTGCATAACTCGGTAATGCAAAGAGATATTCCGAAACGGCTTTGGTCAGTTTATAACCAAGTCCGGGGGACATCGAACTATAGGAGAAAAAAAATTTCCGACTGAGTTTCTAGAGGGTTTTCAGGTGGATCTTTAGAAAACCACAATGATTTTCAAGGATCCAATATTGGATTTTCATTTTTAACATATGTATTCCATAGAGAAAATTATTCGCTTTCGAATTACGTAAAGCCGGTGTTTCTAGCTTGTTCCGTTCAGGAGTTTTAAGCATTTTCCAGAGACCCCTGATTTCAGCCAGTTCTCCCTAAAATAGGTCCAGAATAGGTCCAGAGAGGAACAATCGACCACGCTGAGTCGAGTGATGATGTTTGTTTCCAGTCTCAAAGCTATCTGAAGACACCAGCTCAAAGTTTTCGAAATCCGACTGTTTCCGCTATGTACCAGAAAGTGACGATGTTTCGAAAACCTTGAGCTGGTGTCTTCAGATAGCTTTGAGATAGAAACAACCTTGAAAATCATTGTGGTTTTCTAAAGATCCACCTGAAAACCCTCTAGAAACTCGGTCGAAAATTTTTCTTCTCCTATAGTTCGATGTTCCCCGGACTTGGTTACAAACTGACCAAAGCCGTTTCGGAATATCTCTTTGCATTACCGAGTTATGCAAAAAGGCGCATAGTACCCTATATTCGGAATCCTATAGTAGTTTTTGGCCATTTTGGACTACAACTCTACTGTAACGAAAAGATATCCCGATTGGGATATACAAAAAAAAATGTCCCGATCGGACTATAGAAAAAAATATATCCTGATTGAGCTATAGCATCCCGATCAGGATATATTTCTATACCCCTTCTAGGATATGCTTCCTCACTCTAATTTGCAATAAACTAAAATTATTTTAGACCGTTGCTTCTAAGTACGCTGCATTATTTCCGCATGTCTCTTCAAGAGGAAAAGAGTTACTCCATATTCTTGTCCATGGTGCTGCCAATTTGCCAATGGTGGAAGGAAGAATGCCGAGAAGTTGTAGACTGTTCAATTATATCACAACCATTTGTATCCTACTTTAAATATCGAATCACGATTCAGTTGTAGATTCATAGAACAATTATATAGAATTAAAACAGCATCGTATGTCACAGTGTATGTATCTTTCTACAAAATAGTAGATGATGCTACAGTTTCAAATGTATACTAAATTTTAGTCAAAGTATCCAAACAATGGCAACACAAGAGATTGGTGGTACGTACTAGATGAAGATCATATGACTGATGTATATTTCGTTTGACAAAGTTATCCACAAGTACAGTAATCCGTTCGTATATGTTTGTTTTTCAGAAACAGTAAATGCGACAAATGCTATGGATGGTATCTCTCCACATTGGAACGAAATGATTTATGCTGAAATTATCGAAGAAAATAATCAGACAGAAGGTTAACTATTTTTCTTCATAGATTATTGTCATCATCAATACACAGTTCTATTCTATTTAACAGACATTATTTTACTTATAATTGATGAACTTCACACACAAACATTAGCCGAATTTCGCTTTCGTTGGCATTGGTTAGAACCATTTTATCAATATCATTTGAATCTGATAAATATTCCGAAACAACAACAACAACAACCCATTCATCTTTATATTTCATTAATGCGTAAAGAGAGTTCATTATCAAAAGAAGATATCCGATATTTTGGTTTAGAAGTGAAAACCACAACAGTTTATTCTAAAAAAATTTTCTAATAATTTCTTTTTCTTTTTGAAGATTTTAATTAATCAATTCGATGTGCCCATACCGAAAAAACAATCGTTATATTGCGTAGCAAGGATAGTTCCAAACTATAATTCTTATAAGTATGATATTATAACGATCAGTTGCGAACAAGATCAATATTCATAGTTTAATTCGATCAATATTATCTTTCTTCTATTCAGACATGACTATCTTCGTAATGCAAATAATCATCAGTACGTGGGTGTCGATTTTCACAGAATAACATATCCGAATCCTACAGATTTTGTTCGTCCAGAATACACACTAGCTGGTTATCCACAATTATCTTTAGCGTCAAAAGAATCTAAAATTCCAAGGTGGATGCACGATTTTCTATTTTCACGTGATCATGAAAAAGACAATATGTTTTTAAATAATTCAGCATTTGTATTAGAATTCTATCCATTTCGTGCAGTTGATAATAGCACAACTTGGCGTATTAAAGATTTAGTTGGTTGGGTTGCAATACGATTAGACCAACGAACGTATGATGCTTTGACAGCGCCAGGATCAGTAGAAGGCATGAGAACAGAAGGTTTATTGGTTGAAAGTGACGGAGATCTTATTGCTGAAAGTTCGAAATATTTAACAGCCGAACTATTATTGAAATTAGTGGCTGAAAGACATCCATCAAAAAATTTAATTGCATTTAACGCCAGTAATTTACCGATATTACCGTCATATTATGTGGAAGGAAGTCGACAAAGTATCTATATTCAAATGCCGGTTGCACCAAGAAGATCCTTTCTTCCCTCTATTAATTCAGCGACATCAGTACAAAATTTTGTTCCAGTAAGTTTGAAAAAAATTACGCTACAGTTAGTGCTTTCCCATGACCTATATTTCAATGAAGATATTTGTATAGACCAATCGATCTATACAATCAATGAATTAGTTTTTCAGTCCGCTTGATAATTCAATAAAAAACGGACAGTTTCGATTCCATGGGTTACTATACACATTTCTTGCATTAGTACATGAAAATTAGATTAAAAAGGTCTGTATATCCGATCGAGATATAAAACACATCCCGGTTAGTCTATCTTTAATTTTTTAAAAGACTTTCGTTTCGTTTTTGGAAAAATGAAAGCTTGTCTCTGAAATTGAAAATCACTTTCGGAGAGAGCACTTAAAACTACATATGAATGAACGACAATCTCCAAATATCAGCATGTGTTAACATAAAATAAAAACGTATCATCATGTTCCGTGGACAATCTGTCACTTTATGTTGCAGAATAAAGAATGCGAAAGTCTACTGATGATCAATCAGTTGAGTTAGGAATACTAATATTCTAGAATAACATACCATCTAAACAAACTAATTGAGACTTTTAATCCTTACTTAAGGTGCCAGAAATTCCAACTCCGAATTCGAAGTTTTTCGTTTTTCTATACATGGTCGAATAGACCTCGCTTAGCAGCGATGGCGCCGACCTTTTTACTTCATTAGAACCGCTATTAAACGAGCTTTGAAAGCGTAAATGACCTTTTCTTTTCTTTTATTTTGCTTTGTTACTGAGAAAATTCATTTTTTCTAAATCAGGAGTGAAAACGTCAGAATTCTGCCCATATTTCTAAATTTTCTCAATCAGAGTTCATCTTTTATGCAATAAAAATATCATATCTGGAATCAGCGTCAAAAACTGAGTCGAACGATATATATTTCGAAAATTTTCGTTGATTTTCATTTTTTAGTGAAAGTTTCAGTACTTTTTCGACGTGAAAATTCACGTGGTTCTCGGAAACGATAAAAAAAAGTACATCATTCGACTTAGTTTTCGACACTGATTCCAGATATGATATTTTTATTGCATAAAAGAT